>LPNX010555681.1:1071527-1156493 GCA_001517045.1 Pseudotsuga menziesii | reverse complement strand
TTTCAAATTTAAAGCAATTTCATTGGCTAACACATGATGACATGGAATTTGAATAAAAGTTAAAAGGCCCATTTTGAGTTGAAATTTCCTCTAATGAATTTTTTCACATACTTCAGACTAAGTTTTTGAGAAAGAAGACCCATGTGTACCTTGAAAAATCATCAATAAAAGTAAGAAGATACCTTGATCCATTCATGGATGTGATAGGAATCAAACCACTGATATTAGAATGTATCAGCCCCAATATGCATGTAGCTCGGTTTGCCTTCCCTCGATCGAAGTTGTGCTCAGAGTGTTTTCCAATCACATAGCCCTTGCAAATTGTTGTGGTTGCCTTGATTACTGGGAGGCCTTCAACCATGGAGTTTTTCTGTAATTGCTGCAAATATTTGAAATTGAGATGGCCAAACCTCTCATGCAACAAAGTGAAAGAACTCATAGGCTTTCACATGATGGTTTGCAAGGCCTTTAGCAATGAGTTTCCTGGATGCAATTTCTATTATCTCAACATCATTTGGGCTGAAAGAAACTCTCTTAGGCACTCCTGTATGTGTCATTTGATAGACACTAAGGAGATTTGATGCCAGAGACGGTACATACAAAACATTTGAAAAAAAACCATTTTCAAGATCAACAGTACCTTGTCCTTCTGAAATGATGGTGGAGTCATCTCCCATGTGGAT
This sequence comes from Pseudotsuga menziesii, assembly GCA_001517045.1. NCBI lineage: Eukaryota > Viridiplantae > Streptophyta > Pinopsida > Pinales > Pinaceae > Pseudotsuga > Pseudotsuga menziesii. Next base: position 1,155,810 of record LPNX010555681.1, on the reverse strand, counting down.
GGGGATGGATTTTCTGGTCTCCAAGGATGAAAAGGAGTCTCTTTCAGCCATCATGTGGTTCGAAGCTCCAGAATCAATCAAGAGTGCTTTGGAATTTGAAGTGCTTTCCATGAGGGCATCACCTTTTTCATGTTGTGGTTCCCGATCTTGTTGATCTCTCCTCCGAAAGCTCTCCAGAAGATTGATGTGATTTCTCTCAAGGAGAGAGGTTGCTTCATCAAGATTCTTCTTCATGCAGGCATGTTCAGGGTGGAAGCCCTTCCCGCAATAAGAACACTTGACTTTTTCCTTTCCATGGTGCCCTTTTCCTTTGTTATTCCTAGAGCCAAAAGACTCATCATGCTGCTGGTTTTCAACTCTAGGTTTAGGAGCATCAAATTTAGTTTTTGGGTTCTTCTGCTGCTTTCCTTTACCCTTCAAATCTTTGGGCCTCGAGACATGGAGGGCTTGATCACGGGAAGATCTGATGACCCCCATCTAGACAAGCTTGTCATGTTCACTTGTTAGGGACTCAATGAAGGAATTGAGTGTAGGCATCTTCCATCCAGGGGTTGTGAGCTTCCCCGCATGGAATGTAGAAACAAAAACTGAATAATTAGCCCCAAGATTGGAGAGTATGGCGAGGATGAGTTGATCATCCTCCTTATCCACTTTGCATTGCTTCAAGAGTAAAACAATATGCTTGAACTTTGTGAAAAAATCATTCAGAGTCTCGAAATTGGAGGGCTGGAGAGACATTAGTTCATTTTCGAGCTAGTAAACTCTCAAGTTATCATGTTTTCCGTATAGAGTTTCCAATTTCTCCCATATTTGTTTTGGAGTCTTCAATCCTGCAAGATGGAAAATAAGATCCCGGGAAATAGAGAGGCATAAGAAACTGAAGGCTTCATCCTTCTTGTTCAAGAATCCTGATTTTTCTATGGTTGAACCGGGCTCATCTTTAGTGTCCATGGTGACTCTAAAGAGTCCTCTAGAGCATAGCTGAATCTTCATATCACCTTTCCATGAGTGGAAATTGTATGGAGTCAAAAGATCTACTAAGGAGGCCATCTGGATCTGCTGGAGCGAATGCTTCATCTGTAGAAAACCTGAAAATCAAAACAGAAAGGGCAATGTAAGGTCGGATAGCCTGCACATTTTAGGCTTTCATCACACCCAACATAGTCAATCAAGCAAGCTTGATCAACAAGTTCTTTACTTAGAGTATTAAGTGGTAAGCCTTGGCTTCTGGTGCAGTGCTGGATTTTTGAGCTATTGCTCAAATTTCATGCAGAAATCTGTCAAAAAGCTTGTTTTTTAGAGATAGAGCTTCGTCCCACTATGAGCTCTGATACCATATTAATCTTGCACATTGATCTAGCGACTAAACATCAGTCTCATCAAAGATTAATCAACAAATAACTCATGAAATGGTGTAATCGGTCTACAGAATGAGTAGTCGCTCTGTATAATTAGCTGAAAGAATGATAATACAATACAATGTCATGCTACAAGCATGAATGGATGAGCAATTCAAATCTTCAAGGAGGTCATTCGAATTGAATGAGTGAGTCTAGCTTAACTGAATGTAAGCCATAGTCAACACTCCAGTTAACCACTGATCAAAACCCTAATTGACTCAACTAAGCCCTAACTGAAGTCGGAGTGCAATAAATGACTAAGCCTCAACTGAAAGAGACCAGACACATGTCATAGCAAGCCAACCATCAAGTGCTAGCGCTTCAATGACTCCAATGAACCCCGATGAGGTTAACTGAAGTTGAACTAAACATCAAAAGTTGGTGGAGAAGCCCCTGTTGACTCCAGTTCATTAATTAATCATTAAATAATAAATTAAATGAAAGGAGGCGCCTTCACTGCCTTGTTTTAACTGATTGTAATGATCGGTTAGCAATTAGGTGCATTAATATCACTTAGATCACCCCCGTAGTGCTCCAGTTAACCTCCCCGAATGTAGGAGAAGGTGAAGTTAGCCTCCTTGACTGAAGGTAGGCGTGGGTGTGACTGGATGATGTCAATTAATGCTCCACTGATGTCAATTTATGTCAATAATACTTAGGATAGTGGTTTAACTAGGACAATTTGACCAAAAAGAGTGTGTATGGTGGTAAATGTCTGCAACATGCATCGCACCAAAGAAAGGAAGGATTTATGAAAATCCAAATAGATTCAATAGCCATGAAGCATATAGATGATACATGGCCCGATAAGTTCAAGGATGTAGTACTTAGCCTCCGATTGAGCATAGACATTGATGGCGTCAACCCATATTCCCAACCAAACATCATCTATATTGTTTGGCATGTAGTAGTGATAAATAACAATATCCCCCTAGGGTTTTCCATGAAGAATGGACATCTTATGTTGGCTCCTATAGCCCCTAGTAGAATACAAGTGAAGAATACAAATGTTTACAAGGGAAGGGATACACGTATATGATGTGTTGATACCCGTTCCATCACATAGGAGTTTTATGTTGTATGGAATATTTACGTACACCACACATGATAATATGGGTTTAGGATTTTTCTTAGGTAAATATGTTGTTTGATTTGTTTATATTCAAAGCAATAGTATTCGGCATATTTAATTCGATGTGACTGTCTTCATCTTCAACACCAACGTGCTCTCTTCACTATAACATCACAGGTATTGTAACAAAAGGTTATTATGGATGTAAATGTTTTGTACCTTCTATGAAGGCTAGGTAGTCCAAATACCTACAAAAGTTAGTGTACGACTTCTCTAGGGAATTCCTCCTAGAAAACCACTCTTATATAAGAACAAGATATGCTTTCAATGGTAAATGAGAGATAACCCAAAGGCTTGGAATAATGACATTGGCTGATGGATTAGGGAATATGACAGAGAGGAGAAGGAATACACATAGATGTTCTATTCAAATGTGCAACCTGTGATCAATGATCCTAAATTATTCAACACCTATGTTGAGAAAATTCCCAAATGGATGAAAAGGAAATCGATATTTTATGAGCTCCCATATTGGAAGCATCTTAAGATTTCCCACTTATTAGATCCCATGAATATATTTAAAAATGTTTCATGTTCTTTGTGGCGTCACATATCATCCAAAAAACGTGATAATATGAAAGTCATGAAAGATCTTATTTCTACAAATACTAAAAAGAAGCATTGGCCAAGACAATAAAATAGAGGAGAGATTGGCCCCTCTTCTTCATTTAAAAAAGGCGATGTCCCATGGATTTTGAAGAAATATGATTTTTATTTGGAAAAAAAAGTTATATTGAACATAAAGGCACCTTTTATTTATAGTTCTACTCTACGACGTTGCTTCATTGTAAATGAAAATTTGTCGGGTTTGAAATTGCATGACCATTTCAACCTTCTAAGGGTACTATAATGTCAAAAAATTGTTTAATTTACTTTTTATTTAGATCCTTTTCCACACAATTAACTTTTTGTGTTTACTTTGTAGTGTCATTATCCATTGTTCTAGCATGGGTGTGTGAACCATGAATTTCTCAATGATCTACAACATGCCATATCTAAACTATATGCTCGTACGGTGTATCACATCAAAGGATATTTACATCACTATCATTCTATGGTGGCATCAAGAGATATCTGAGATTGTTTGTATGCTTGCGAAATAAACTTCTGTCGAGTTTCTTGGACTTGCACCTTCATATCCTAATTCACCCAGTCTATGAGGTTGCATTAGTTGGGGTGGTCTCATGTTGTTGGATATTCTTCTTAGAGAAGTTCATGAAAAAAGTGAAGGGATTTATTTAACAAAGGGTGAAACTCAAGAGGTCTATGGAAGAGGGGTACAACGTATATGAGTTTTTCTATTATGCTAGTGAGTACATTAAGAAAATTGACCACACACCAGGCACAATGATTTAGGATGATGAACGTGATGAGGATAAAAGAGAAGGGGAGGTATAGGAAATGAATGAAAAAAGGCACATGTTTAAGAGTAAGTCACTTATCTTTCGATATTCAAATTTCCACAAAGTAATTTTTCACAACAAAATTCAAATTCTATATTTGATCTCATATGTACTGGATGTGTTTCATTTCCACGGATACAAAAATCAATTCAGAAATTGATGCAATCAATAAATTCATTCTTTACAACGTAGAGGAAACACAACCGTGGGTCACATTGCATGAAGAGAAGAGGAGGAAATGGAACAAAAGAATTTAGGCAGTTTCACAATAGAAGAATGGATTTTCCAGATCATTTAAGTGAAATATGCCAATGATTTATCCCAGTAGTTGGGTTGCAGAGCAAGTTAGAGAGAAATATGGTGCATTCGGTCGTTACCCTCCTAATGAGGAGAATGCACTAAACATTGGGATCATGTGCAACAACTCGGTAATAAAAAATTATGTACATTTCTAACTTTATAATGCAACTTTGAATTATTAAATCTATATTTAATATATTAATGCTTGAGTTATTAGACATATGACACCATCATTTGTTAAATTTTCTTACAGGTGCAATCTTTCCCATCTATGTAGGATTATGGACATCATTTTCGCACAGAGGATGATGATGATGGGCATGTTACACAAGACTATGGAGTGGAAGTTGAGTTTGAACAATCTAGTCATGCTAGCCATTGTAATTAAAACCTGATAGGAGGGATGTTGGGTTATGTTGGAAAGATATAAGCGATCATTCAAGTGGAATTCTCATATTTCCAATGTGTTGTTTTTAGGTGCAAGTGGTGGGACACATTCAACATGAATAATGTAAAGGAAGATCCTGACAGTGGGTTGATATGTATCAACTATAGAAAGATGTAGGATGAAAGTAAGGAACCTTATGTTTTCCCAAAGCACTGCAACCAAGTGTTCTTTTACCTAGATGTGTTGGATAGAAATTGGTGGTTCATATTAAGACATGAACCTATATCTAAACATTTTTTTAGAACAATAGTGCTATCATGCCAACCGAGGAATATAATAAGGGTGATATCAACGAAGAGTGATATGTACATGTTTTTGTAACATCCCCCAAAGAGTAAACAATTATTTAGTAAATTTCATTATTTAAAATTATTTTTTAATTTGAATAAAATTGGTTGGATATGAAATCTTCCTATAAGTCCTAGAAGGAATGATGTAATAAGACAAAATGGTTAAATTTTAAATAAGAATGAATGGGAACAACCATGTTAAATGAGGAGATCATGCATGTAGGAGTAAGGGACAAGTAAAGGTTAACCTTAGGGAAGTTAAAACAGCTGTCAGAAGTGTATTTATGGCACTAGACATACTGTTAAAATCAAGGATTTTGTTAGCTGCAAAAATTCCATGAGGAATTGGTTGTTAATGGAAATACCTAGGAAAAAATAAACTATAAGAAGAAATCATATGAGGGAGGCAAGACATTGCTTAGTATGCTAGAAAAGAATTCTTGTTGTGGGAGCACTTTGTGTTAGGAAAGACATTCTGGATGAGTATCATAGATCTAGAACTGAGGTTGACTGTCCTTATTTTTTGCATGCATGATTTAGCTCGAGGGTGATTAAGGGAAGAAATTATAGCCGTACCAAAATTTACGGTTGGGTGGATCGTGACTGTTCCTACTACATTCAGATCACAAAACTCTAGGTTTCATTATAGTATTTGATTAATGCAGTTTTCAATGTTTCTATTTTCAAATATGTATATGATTTTTATTATTAATTTACTCAATGGATTAGGAACATTATTTTCCATACAAATGATATTGATTTAATTTGTATTATGAATTCTCATGCTAAGATAGATGAAGATTTAAAATTAGTTATTACTATGCAGATATTGGTTATAACCAGAAGTGAACAATAGAAAGAATAGATAAAAGAAGGCTCTATTTTATAGTACATTATTGAAAGAAAACATCGCATAGAGAATATTTTGTTACAGTGTTGTATAGTTTTCATGACAGAAGTATTATAGGTGTTAGAATTGAGTTATAACAGTTCAATAATTTCCTTGTGTGAATGAATACTATTGTTATAACTTAGCAATAGCATTGTGTTTTGGGATTTAGTTTCTTAATATAATTTATAACTACCTAACTCAAGTATCTTGACTCTCCCTATGAGTCACATATAAAGAAAAACAAACAAAGGGCGGGGATGGTATTTTAAGATAAATTAAATTAGGTTAAAAGCAGGTTGAATGAATACATTAACATGAAAGGTAGTTTGTAACTTTTACCTTTTAGATATGGTGTCTTGGTATTTACCAGATCCTATATAGGTCTCATACAGATCGATGAGGAAACGGTTCTACCTACAATAGTAGACTTTCATACCTTTTATTAATCACTTTTCTTCTTAGAAAGAGGATATTTGCACTTGCCTCAACTTCCACAGTCCACATTATCTTCTATTTTTAACGCTAACCACAACTTAGCAAAGCTATGCTTTTTTTCTCAAAAGAATATAGCAGTTGTGTCAATAAAGTTTACAGACACAACTGTTGTAGGTTAGTTGTCAATATAATGTGCAGGGATACTCACTTCCATCCTAGACACTACAATTGTAGGAGTTTCCTTGTAGTTACACCAAAACCCTAAACCCCAGATCAAGACAGGTTGAGACCCTTTTTTGGATTTTGTTAAGATCACTACAAACTATATCTACGGGATGGACTACTATTGAGTAGGAAAAAGAAGATTTAACTAAACAAATACATTGGAATAACAACAACTATGAGCGAAGTGAGAAATCGAAATATCCAAATCCAGGTAATACAATAAAAATAAACTACGAGCTATGTTTCACTGATATTCAAGGACAACCATAATAAACAGTAGAAACAACACAGAGCCACTAGATATTATTCGGGAAAATAAAAACCAAGACCAAAGCAGGAGTTAATTACTTCTTGAAGCATCTACAAATCGAATACAATATTTACGATTTAAATCCTAGGAAGTAGAGATACGTTTCTTCTTTTATTACTTCAAAATAATTTTGTAACGAAAGCTAAATAAAGCTACTAAGATAGTGTTGGGTCATAACACCAAGCACTTTATACATATATTACACAATGAAAGGAAAATAAATACCAATTCTTAAATCATATGTTTAAACATTAATAAAATATTTTTTCAATAGTAACTGTTGGAGGATACATTCCAAGTTCAATCTCTGGGTCGGCCTTTAAAAGTCTACCCTATTCCACAACTAGGGATGGGAGATCTCATAGAACTAAAAATACCGTAAACTTAAAATGTCCTCTACAACTAAACAAAGATGTTTTCCCATGGCGGAGGATGCCATGCTATCTCCAAAAGCGATATAAATACCAACTACATTGTCTACACTGAAAGACCAAGATAGGTCACGACCATTCCCTCGTAGACCTCAACTGAGGCCCCTTCCACTCCCGAGTTCCTCTTAACCAGTGAAGGAAACATTCGATGGTCGGTGTATTTCTTACTGGTGGAACGGAACATGCATGTGTGCTATGATGAAGACCTCACGCACAACCTACCATCACAGTTAATATTTAGTTAGGCAGTAAGGAGATAAAATATAAACTAAAGAATAACTAACTGTAAAAATAAATGTATGAAGAACCATCTCAAAAGTTTACCTGAATCCTGAAGAAGCCAAGAAGTATTTCGGGAGTATGAATATTTGGCTACCTAGGGTTACTAAGCCTCGAACCCAAGACATTGGCAACCAGAGTGTTGTCCCTCTCTGTTCTAAAGAAAACATGTAAGAGAAAATTCCTTTTTCAAGACTGTAACATATCACTGACCGCACGAGAGTTGATATCAACCCTCTAGCTGAGAGCCATAGTGTCGAAATTGAAATTTTAGACGGTTCAAGCCTTTAGCACTCTGTTGAAGTGTTCAGATTCTGCCTTGACCGTGTGGCTAGACCAACCCGTTACGCTAGAAACTGTGGCTATAAAAACCCAACGAGAATATGCTTTGCTAAACAAGAAACTTAAACTTCGATCTGATATCAACCTCTCTTGCTAACTGCCTTATACCGCCTGACTTACTGCCTTCGACCTTGCTCCCTGATCGAACTGACTGCCTGCCTGAGATCGCGCTGCCTTCCTGCTTCGACCTTAGACCTTGCCGCCAGAATACCTCCGACGACGAAGAACAATTCTGCTGCTGAGATCAAATAACCCGCGATATACAAGCCTTCGAACTGACTGCCTGACCTGATACCTTTACCCTTGAGCGAGCTACCCCACAAGTTACTACCTTAGCTGGGATACTCGGACTGTGTTACTCGGCTTGGGCTCATGGGCTGTTCGGCTAATCCACTGTGGCTTGGTTACTCGGCTACTTGGCTATTCAAATGAGCTTGGTGACTAATAGAATGGGCTAAAATAGAATGGACTAATCGAAAAGGGCTTATTCACAGGGAGAGGGAGGGGCAAATAGAAGGGGAAAATCCAATGGGCCTAAGCAATGGGGGGCTACTTCTATGGGATGGGCAGCTAAACAGATAGTACTCACCAGATAAGAAGACACATAGAAATAAGTCACACAATGAGGTTACACACGATGAGGTTAGATGGGGGGTTACACAATTCCATTATAAAGCGCTCTTATTTAGGTGCGAAGCCGCTTGTCCTTCCGAGGGCAAGGGCTCCTATTATTTATAAAGCGCTCCTCACCCTCGTGCCTCGGGTGAGTGGCTTCTCGCTCCTTTTTAAACAGCTGCTGTTCTATCTAAGGGTACCTTTGCGTTGAATAGGAGTGATTTCCAGCCTTCCAGTATAATAAAGGAGAGACTCTTTTCATAGAGCCAAGGGACAATGCGTCGCATGGAGTTGACAGAGTTATCATGACTGGTAATGAAACCTCCAAGAGACAGGTTGATGCCAGTTTTCACTCACTTCATGGAAGCCCCTTTTCGATAGTCCAGCCTCTAAGGTAGTGGTATTTCGATCTCCAAGGTATAATATCCTTGGTGGAGAACTTAGGGGTTAAGTTGTGTACAAACCACTTTAGTTAGGAACCTTGGTACCAACGGGACAAGCCATGACAATGCAAAGTCGGGTGGACCCTTGTAAATTGATCTTAGGTGAAATACTTTGGGTATAGGGTTTTAAAGTAAAAACTGGAGTTATAGGATTAATCTTGTAAAAACTTTACACCTGCATCAAAGCTTTAAGTATAGGGTTTTAAAGTAAAAACTGGAGTTATAGGATTAATCTTGTAAAAACTTTACACCTGCATCAAAGCTTTAAGTATAGGGTTTTAAAGTAAAAACTGGAGTTATAGGATTAATCTTGTAAAAACTTTACACCTGCATCAAAGCTTTAAACTGTTAGAAAAAACATGTCGACAAAGCAAATACAAAAAAGGAAACTATATGAATGTATAGATAGGAATTTATACATGTACTATTTCATTGGATTCTCAAATATTAAGTCGCATTTGTCATATTAAATTTTAAGGGTGTTAGCCAGAGCTAAGTAAATAATAGACCAACCAATGAAACCTTTCATTGCTGAAGAAAGAACCCTTAGACTTATTTTTGATTTGTTTTACAAGTAGTAAATTCATTTCCTGGAAATTTCATTGTACAACTATGAAGTAATTAACAAAGGGTTTAGTTAAGGAAGATTACAAAAAAAAGCATTATGGGTATTTTACAGTTTTATTTCACCATTTATAGATTGAGATATCATTTTATTACTATTATTTTTAATTGTCTAATTATATTGTTTGATTTTCATGTTATGGCGGTGGAAATGGAAAGTTGATTACCGGATGCATTGTTTAAGCAATTTCAGTTGGTTAATAACCAATATGATGTGAAATATGATTTATGTCTATGAAGTAATGTATGCTTATGCATTGTCCAAATTACACATATTTTGTTGTGTATACATATAAATACACCATGAAAACAACTTACATTCAATTCAATTTTATTTTTATGAACGTAAAGGATAACATATTGTTCTGGACTTGAAGGTGGTCTCTAATTTCATATTAATATTGCAATGCTTTTATTTAATGACGTTTTGTTATAAATAATGTTAATAACTATAGTTGCATTAATTTATGACATTCCTGTTAGATTAATGTGATGTTTTTTTTTTAATATGATTCAATTAAGTTGAATTTTTGTTCTAATGTAATTTTTCTTTTGTAATTCACGTTCTTAACTCCAACATTTTTATTGTGTTTTCTAGGTTCATAACAAAAATGTACGAGAGATGGATAATCAGAAAATTAGTATAAATTAGGTACATAATTTATACAATCACAATATCACAAATGAGGCATACGAGGTTTTGTTTTTAAACACTGTTCGCTTTTGTCGTCAGTCTCTCTAATCAGCTTTCTCCATGTGTACTTCTTTTCTCCCAACAAATATCTGCCATGCGTGCTGAAGAAGTATTCAGTTGCTGGGGTTGGGGTTGCCGTTGCACGTTCATGAGGTTCCATACTTGGCAACTCTTCTAAATGAGCACCCTGTGGAACATACAACACCCAGAGCTTTGTACAATGCGGCCAACCCCTATATCCTCCTCAGCTTCACACAACTAGCTGCTGGAAAGTCCTCCAAAGATGCCAATGTTTCCATAATGAGCAAGGCATATGCATCCTTGAGTCGGCAAAACCTCTGCAAGTCTCATTGCGTGCATTCAACATTCCGTAAGGTTACTTTCGAAAACCAAGTTGGGCTTCCACTGGCAAATAGTTGCAGACCTCCTTGAAGACTGCAATGGCGGATTAGTGGGGTTCAGGCCTCGGTCTCCACAAAATCATTGCAGATTTAATTAAAAGCATTGAGAGTATGTATTTTTGGTTTGAATTGCTATATGTTCAGTTTCAATTTGAGAGTTTAATTGTGCAAGCTGTTCATAATTGCTGTTTCAAACATAGTTTTCTCCATGGCAATTAAAACTGGAACAACTCATTAACATTAACATGACAAACAGATAACATCCCCATGGATTCATGTGGAACATTCTTGAATTTTATTTTTCTCTGTATTAGCGATCGTAATAAATTGTGGTAAGTTAATTCTATGTATTAGCGCAAGTTGTAATAAAAGCTAGCAAAGCCAAGCTATCTGATAGTTGTGTGGCCTTAATGCATTTGCTGCTCTTATTTCTATCTTGGCGGTTTTTTCGGTATCTCTGGCCTTTTGGTATTTCCCATTACAGGTAGCTGTACTCCAAAGCAGTGCTACCTCCAAAGCAGTCTATCTTTAATTTTGGGATTCGTCCCAATTCAGGGAAAGAAAAATAAACATATCTGGAGTAGTTGGGCGAAAGAGAAAAAAATCATATATGGAGTAGATGCAGATCGTTTGCAGAATTTTCTTAGCTTCCTGTTCAATTTAAACATTGTCAAAACCCATAGGGTATGGACGAAGTTAGAGAAAGAAATTTGATTTGTTGAACGTCTGTGTCTGATTTATTGTCTGTGTACATAGGTGTTCATGTTTGATGTATTGCTCTATATAACATTTATTTTTAATGTATTTCCATTAAAATTTGATCAGTATTTATATTCTTAGACAATGGCAAACATAAGTCATATTTGTAGATAATGTTTTGGTTTTGCAAAGAAGAGAGATGGGGATTGGGGCATGCCCACATTAACACTGCAGATGATCCCCAAATGATCCCCATTTCGTGGCCAAAGAAGATCCCCCTAACTGCAATGTAATTTTTAATAGTTCATCTGCATTATCGTTTCATCCCCATTCATCCCACTAATGAACTCACTATCAAGTTGGCCATCTTGATCCACCATTCCAAATTGTTTGTGAGACCGAAATGAACTTGCAGAACCACAACAGAGAGCTGCCTTTCATGAATTATATTAAAATCTTTTTCACAGATAAAAAATGGTATCCTCACCTTAAATCCTGCCAAAACGATCCTTTGCCCAACTCTGGAATAACTAATGTAGCAATGATATTGCGCGCAACAGCAACCATGTCACAGATCTGCGATTCAAGTCAAGAAATGAACACTGCCATCTTGCCACCGGTACATTTCTTGAATACCCTACACAACTTCAATGTCATGAAAACAACATTGTGTTGAAAATATAGGCTTTATGGCGAGGCATCTCAAGTTCAATGATTTTTTTATTTGTGACAACCATTCTGCTAACAAATGGTATATAGTGTTCCAAAATGATTCATTTCCTCCATGTAACTCTTTCCATTGCAACTTATATAGCCGTTGATGAAACATGGCATTTTATGTTTGATTTTATGTTTGAGATTGATGTTTAAGTACTGCCTAATGTAGAAAAATGGGGTCTATTTTATTTCACATTTATGTATTAAATGCATGTTTTATTAATTTATGTAGTTGTATTATAGTTTGTCTAAATGCTTTTTTAAATTTGTGGTTGTTTTGTTGTGCTTTGTTGTTTTTTCCTCTTTTCAATTAATTGCATTCTTATTTAATGTAAGCAACTATCTTTTACATGGTAACTAACTTTCTCGAATTGGAGAAAAACATTTGAAAATTGTGACAAAATTCATTCCAATCATATAATTGGGTTCATTTGAGATTAAGTACGATCAATAAATTGTTGTTCAAATTGAACAAAATCACATCCAATTTTCACCAAAAGAAGTCATCTTCCCCATAAACCCTAAATTTGTTTATAAGAAAATACATTTCAACTTTCAAGCCACTGAATGAGACACAATTCACCCATTTATCTTCCCTCTCCTTCTGGTGCCTATCACTATCTCATTTGGGAGTTAGCCTAGGGAGATTTCTTCTGCCACAAGGAGATTCAGGAGACTATGTTGCTTTCCATTCTTGGGGATTTCTATTCCCTGCTTATGTGTGAAGACTTGAGGAGACTACATTTTGTCGTTTGGTATTTGCTGCCTACACCTTATATGTTTTCTTAGACCTTCATAAACAAAGTAAAAGGAAGCATATAAACAAAGCCAACGAGGTATTTAGTCATATATTCTATGTTTGCAATGTGCATATTTGCTCAATTTTAATTTGAGAAAAGTGAGGCTAATGGTTGTGCATACCCTACTCCCCAAAACATCCAGAACATGTTATAGAACCTGTATTATCAAAATTAAAACCACAACACAAACACACAGACATCCCTACCAAGCATAAGAAAATAGTGTCTCATGTATTCTTTGTTTGCAATGTGCTTATATCCTCAATTGATTTTAATTTGAGAAGGGTGTACCTAATGCCTATGCATCCCCTACTCCCCAGAACATTTGGAACATGTTATATAACCTACATGCTACGTTATCAAAAGTAAAACCACAACACAGATACACACGCACAGACATACCCCTTCCAAGCATAAGAAAATGGCGTGGACACAACCTTGTCATAGTTTCAACAACAAATTTAGTGTTCTTTAGAGAAAATCCGCCACTCCAGTTTTTTACTGGTTCTCCTACAGTTCTTAGATTGTATGATCAGTGTCAAGGTGCCTATTTTGGGTCTTCAGGGTCACTGGTGTATGATTTTTTGTTTGAGTTCGTGGGCTCTTGTGTTTTCTAAGAAGAGGTTTCCATTGCTCTTGAACTCAGTTGGCACTTGCCACCCCTTTCTAGAAATAAGGAGAGCTAGGATACAACATGTGTTCGACACCCTTGTAGCTTTGTCCATAATCTTTGGATAATTACATTAGTTTTGTGCAGTGGGAGCTTGGAATTGGGATTCAATCCTATAGAAATTTGGTTTCTGGTTGTACAACACCAAAATTTCTGTTTTGGGTCTATTGTTGTGTTGTGGGTGTTTGTATGTTCAATTGAGGCTGAGCATTCCAATGGAGACCTTTTGTAGTTTTGGAATTTTGTCCATTTCATAGGGTATTAGCTAAGCTCCCATGCATCAAGGAAAATAGGGAAACCATGGGAATTTGATACCCATTCAATCTTGTTTGGTATCATTTGGAGGAACCCAACATATTGGGACTTCAAGCATCCAATGTTTTGGTATATCACCTGCTTGTTTTGTTTGTGAGGGGAATTGTTAACAAGCATTGTGCAAGGGTAACTGTCACCCCCCATCCTATCATAGGGACATTCAGGAAATCCGAAGGCTTATGAGGTGATAGGAAGATCTCATAAAAGGAAATGATACTTCATATTTCTCTCTCACCACTAAATCTCATGACTTGGAGCATAATCAGGCTTTCCAAAATGCAATTGCAATGAATATTCTACTCCAATAGGAAAAGAGAATTCAGGATTTGGAGGATGAGTGGAGGATGAGTGTGTTCGTTAGAGAACATGAACTTGAACTGGAGATTTGCTGGAGATTCTATTTCACATCCCATCTCTGTAGCCACATTTTCCAACCATTAATATTCCCTCACTTCATTAAAAAACCCCTTAAGAAATGGCACAATAGTTGCTCGAACAATAATTATTCGAGGATAATTTATTCTACATTGGATTCAAACAGAATGATGACTACCTGGAGCAATGATCTTGGATCCAATGCTTTCAGATCTAATACCTTAAACATCAGGGGCGAAGCCCCAACACTTGTGGGTAACCCTATTGGAATACACGCAGGGAGGTGTTGAAGGTAGGATTGAACCGAATAGTTTCTGCTCTTTGGGAAATGTCTCGATTTCATGTTTAGGAGCTCAAAGAAGATCATTGTTGATTAAAATTTAAATAGATTTTGCAATAGCACATCAGGTATATATTATTTGTGTTTTGTGAATCGTATTTGAATTTCAAATGAATTTTAGGAATTCATTGTTGAAATGGATTTTAGGTATTCCATGTTAAACATGTTGTAGCAATCTCATTTTAGGGAAAATATGGCAATGTCACACTTTTAACTTCACTTAAAATCCAAAGAAGGTTTAATGGTAGAAATCACATCTCTATTTTCTATCCCATGGATGGAGCGTGCCGTAGAAATGAATGAGTTATAGAGCGTGATGTAGAAATGAATGATGTTAGGAGATTTGTTTATGCAATTATGTGTTTCTATTTCAGACTAAATCATTTCAGTGGATCTATCGTGCATGACAGTAAACATAGATTCTTTATCATTCATTCATCTTCATTCCCCAATACAACGGGGGGGGCTAGAAAATAATTCCCAACTATAATGGCTTATATTATCAATCAATCAACAACAACAACCATCAAGATAACTTTATTTTATGAGTTGATCCTTGGGCAAATGGTTATGCAAAAGACATCTTTTATTCATACATTTTTCTCGAAATCTTGTAGTAGATTGACATTCTGACTGGAAAATGCAATATTCTCTCAGCTCCTGCATGCCAAATCGCTTGGGGAATTTCCAATGAGGGTCTGTGAAAAAAATTTATAGGCCAAATCACTTGGGAAATTTCCAACAAGGGTTTGAAGAAAAAAATTTTACAGTGTAAATGCTCGATGTTTTTAAATATTAATGTTGAATGGTCAAATTACTGTATCTTTTATATAATATTATCTCTTAATATAAATGATTTTTTATTAATCATACTTAAAGGTCATAATTACCAAGTTTTAGAGGGCTTCCAACCTCATTGTACCTCATATGATGAAAACAGAATTTCATATCCTATCTGAAATTCAACATAGTTAGTAGTTTTCAGAATTTGAGTTAACTAAACAGCATTGAACAAAAGACAAGTCTACCAAACCATCAAAAGAAGTTATGTCTGAGTCTGAATTTAACCTTAGTTGATTCTTGGTTTGAGTCCAAGTTTTAAAACATTGGTTCAAGGAGGAAATCATGAAGTAATGGATGCAATTAAGGTTGTTAAAGATAATGTAGGTATGAGATCCATTCTCTGGGAGGATGGCACCCTAGTCAGTTAACTAGGGTTCCTTGTCAGTTTACCAGACAGTGTAAGTCCCTAGCAGGTACCCTAGGGCCCTCAACAGTCTATTGGGGTTCTTGGTCTTAGATCAAGCAGGTTAGAGCCATGGAAAAGTCCTTAGCATGTGGCTAGGGCCCCTATTTGTCTCTAGGCCATTCTGGTCAGGGACCATGAACAAAGACTCTAGCCCCCCCCTATGTGTTGACCAAAATCGTGTTCCTTTTAGTGCATGGATTCCATCGAAGAACTGTGTGTCACTCAATATTCCTCTTCAGATTAAGCGGGATGGGAATGCCCATCCATACGAAAATTCGACATCTTCTTCACCTTAAACTCTGACGACTAGTACCAGTGCTCTCTGGTGTGCAAGAGATGGTTTATGGTGGAGGGTTCGATTCGCCAACGACTCTCCTTCAATGCTCGATATGACATTTCGGTGGCTAGCTAGATTTCAAGTAGTAGAGTAAAAGCCCTAACCACAACCTTTATATTTCGATAGCCAGAATCATACAACACTTCAAACCGAACTAATTTATACTTTTAAATTCTACTCCACCTACTCCAATCTCTCGAGCTTGAACCTAACCCCAGACTGCTCACAAAAAATAAAATTGAACACTTCTGTATAAAAAAATCATTTCGACAAAAAAATTATTACTATGCTCCTATAGTGATAGCGCTAAAGTAGTAATCTATCCGTAGTGACGTTATTCTAATTTTTCAGTTCCAAACTTTAACTTTAATTTATTTGAAAATTGCCAAACTATAGCTTTAATTTATTTGAAAAATGCCACACTTTAACTTTAATTTATTTTATTTTTTATTATTTAGAAAAAATCTCGTCGCGCTCTTCACCCAACACTGCAAGAACATGTAAGATAATGTCACTGTTATGTTTAAAATTAAATTAAAATGATTGAAGAACATTATTTATTTTTCAATGATCCTTCACTCTGCTCCTTTATTAGAGCATATGATCACAATGTCGCCATAGGAGGTTACAGTCAATACATACTTTCCAGCATCGGTGCTCACCATCGCTCCGATGGAGCCATTGGTGGTCTTGAGGGTGCCAAGTGGGATGTATATGGTTAGAGTGTGGAACTCCAACATGGACACTGTCTTCGTTGGATAGCTTTTTCAACATCTTGTTAGTGACACCTATAAAATGTGCCATCAGTCTGGGGCGAACTTAGTCATCTCGCCCTGGATGGATTCCTCGTATGAATTGAGGACCCCATTGTTGGAGATCAAACCAACGAAGATCTTGCAGTTGTGTTTTATTAGAACAGACGTGATGTTCATGGTGGAGGGCGAGGGAGCATCTGCAACACTGGTTGTGATCGGTTGAGATAACCTTATAAGGAATCTTATCTATATTGGATATGTTTTAAATGGCTTACAAACAATTTTACAAAACCCAAAAAGGACTACTCCTTTACTGTTCCTAGTGCATTGAGCTTTTGAATACATGTGTTCTTATCAAATATGTTTTTCCTTCTTTATAGTTATAACAACACATTGGAGTCTTTTATTCATGAGATACATTTCTCCCATGCCATCGCATCTTCGTTGTATAATGTAATGTTAATTGGAAATCTGTATTTGCTATTGTGTAAAACTTTTAAGTTCAATAAACTTGTTATCTATTCTGAGTTGGACTATTCTATATCTTTTGATAAATTGAAATGTTCCATTTTGTTGTGGTATAAATTGTAGTCTTGCACTACCTCATTGGCATGTCCCCTCAAATTGACCATTAAAAAGTGTTGACCATGCTAAGTTCCTAGAGGCTCATGATATTAATTATTCCTGATAGCATAAATTTTGCTAATAATTGTTTTAAGGCATGCATTTAATTTTATCTCAGCAATTTTATTTATTATGCACAATAATGATGTGGAATCAAGGCTGCCATGTCAGGAGGGCACAATGGGGAAAGCTAGTCAACTTGCCTTGGTAAAAATAAGAAAGTCCATGATAAAAGCAAACAGGAGAATAAATGGAAGTTTCCTAAAAGCAGTAAAAAGCAGACATAGGTAAAAGCAGGAAAGTCTTTCAAAGGGGAGGGTGCAGTTTCCTCTTATGGATCTCATAAAAGCTATAAGAGAAAAGTAGGAAAGTTTTTGAAGGAAAGAAAAAGTTTCCTTATGACCTAGGAAAAGCAGAAAGCTGTCATAACTCAAAAGAGGCATCTTTTGACTAAGGGAGGGCGCAGTTTCTAATTGTGAAGGATGATTTGGACTTGGAAACAATTCCACATGGTCCTACTTGCCTAATTTCCTAAAGGGGGTGCTTTTGTGGCTAGGGTTAGGTCACCCATGAAGTTGACTTGATCTCACAGGTCACCATTGGCCTCAACTTACTAAGCAGGTCATCCAGAATTATATAAAAGGTGAATTTGATCCCATTGATTCAGTTTTGATAATTGATATTGTGTTTATGCTATGTGAGCATATTCTCTGACTGTTGTGCCTCAGACCATTGAGTGATGATCCCCAAACCCCTCCTCCCTTCTCTTCCATTTCCCTTTCTATCTATTGCATGTCTATGGACAGCTAATGTCAGCCAATGAAGCTTATTCCAGAAGTATATTACAGCATCCATCAATTTCAGTTCGAGCTCTAGCGAAGCCCATGCTTCACTTATGCTCACAGCCCCTTGCTGGTCATGATTCAGGCCTCCTGCTCCTTAATTTTGGAAGCCTCTTTGTAATGGTCAGTCAATAATGTTATTTCTGTTCTGTAGTGTCAATATATTCTAAACACTACATTTATCAGGTCGAGCTATCTCAGACCCTGAAGAATATTATCTCAGTTTCATAAAAAGATCATATTTTATCAGTGTATGGGGGGTTTGAGTAAATATGAGTATTGTAATGAATATTTCATGATGGGGAAGGGATTGAAATAAGTATTCATGTTTGAGAGATAATATTTATCTCTGTCATAAATCTCAGGTTTCACGAAATTGGATTTAAGATGATTTAATAGTTTTTTTAAGACCCTAGATAGATTACTAGTTTTTAATAACTAGTTTTACTGAAATTGAGGCAAAATAGGTTCTGTAAACTCAAACTGAGCTCTGTCAGTTCCTGTAGGTCATTAACAGGCCTAGTTTCCCATATCAATCTCCATAACCATTTTTGGTTTGGGTTGTACCACCCTTTTTTATCCTCCTCTATGCAGGGCTTCTCTTGACCAAAATTGCCAGAAATCCCCAAATTCACCCAAAACACCTCAAAATTTTCAGAACCTCAGAAAACTATCTAAATACCTTTTTATATATTAAATTAATGCTGTAACAAACCTCTACAAGTTTCCTCAAGCCTCTGGTTGAAATAGACAGAACTACTTTCCTTAGTTGTACGGTTTGGCTGCCCAGAAGCGTGGTAGTAGGTTTCTCCGGCGCGGATTCTGAAACCTAAATGGCACTAGATATAAATGTGTTAGGGGAGAGGAAATTCAATGTCTGGCATCTCTTGTTTTATTCCCACTGATCACTCTTGTCCTTTGCAAAATCTTCCAGAAGAAACCCTTGTTTTTGCCAATCCGAGAAGGCTCTGTGTGAACCCCTTAAGTTTCATAATTATTTAAGAAAAATTACAGAATTAAAGTGTTCAGGTCTGTACACAAGACTTAGGACATTACAATGGTATCAGAGCTCTTTCCTTGGATCATCATGTGGAAATAAATCCCTCATTGAATAAATTTGCAGCCATGTCATTCAATGGCGATGACTATGATGAGCAGTATGAAGAATACTGCAGAAGATATGAAGAAGAAATCCTCTATGTTGATGGAGGCATACTAAAACATGAATATGATGAAAAATATTGGACATCAGATGGGGAAGAGATCAGATCTTATTCTCCAATGGTTAAGAAAAACTTGACAGAGATTATTGAAGCATGTGAGAACATGTCTCACTGCTATGAGGACTATCTAGCGTTGGGTAGGAATATTTGTGCGAACCTTGCTTTTGGAGATTATATTTATTTCAAGTATGGATTTCGGCCCAAGCATGATTATGAGAATTATTTCAAGAGCAATAAGCTATCTAAAGAGGAACCAATTTGTTCCAACTCTCTAAGAAAAGAAGAAGAAGACAGAACCAAAGGTGAATATTCCTCCAAGCCATCGACATGTTCAAAACTTAAGAGTTTGTTTGGTTTTCCTTCAAAAGGAGCTTCTAAATATTTTGACATGAGTACCACTAAAGATGAAAAAGCCACAAGTTTCTTGGAGGAGAATAGAAATGAAGTGGACACAGATATCCAGGAGGTGAAGTGCAAATCACCACAAGGTGGTTGCATAAGAGAAGAAGTTGAAGAGGAATGCACTTCAAGTTTCTTGGTGGGTGATCTCCGGATCACTGCTTAGGGTTTTGGCTCATGTATGGGTGGTGAGACATCTTTTGGATCAGATCCAAAAGAGGTATACATATCATATTTACAGTCACCTCCTGAGCCACAGAATGAAGATGAAAACAAGGCCGCACCACTTGGGTGTGAGGCAGAAATTTGGTGGAAGAGCAGGCCACCATAGTATCCATACAAAAAGATGGTAATGTTAAGAACATGGATAATAAAATTTCTGATTTTTGTAGTGGCCCTGTGTTGAATTTCACAGGTTAGATGATTTTAAATACCAATAATAAACTTCAATACATTAACATATAAAAACTTAGGTAAAATTTAAACTGTAATAAAATTTAACAACATAACTTTCATCTCTTTCAACTTAACGCTCTGCTGGTCACTGCGTTAAAGTTGATCACTGAGGTGTTTCATCAAATGTCATGTATAGAAAAATAATAAATAACATGTAAAGTAAAATGAATCTCAAATAAACTACAAAGGATGACTACGTTAAAGAATCATAACCATAATTGGATCTACCTTATACTCAGATAGTTCTGAGTTAGAACTTGTCACTGAAAGGAAAAGTTAAACTAGTTAAACCATATATGTACCTTGAGAGAGATAAAGTTCAGGTAGAAGCACACATGCATCAGGTTCTCCAATAAAAGAAAATAACAGTTCAATCACACTGATTCACAGTCCTATTGCTGAAACAAACTTATACATGTAGCTGCAAAGAATTGCAGGTGACCATAGAGAAATTGTTAGGTAGAGTAACACACATACAACCATAGAGAAGGTAGCCAACATAACAGGCAGCTGATAGAGGAAGCAACAAACAGATAGTCCGTAGACAGCGCAGGCAGCAGTGCAAATCCAATAGGCAGAAATGTGAAGAAGATCACGTGAGCACAGATCATGGAAGGAGACAGGATCAGCTTGGGCAGAGAAAGTAATAGACAGCTCATGGAGCAGGCAACCTATTGAGAAACACGTAGGAAACCCGTGAAGATGCCATAGGCAACCGGCAAAGGAAAACAACAACAACCCGTGACCTCCCACGCTGAAGACAAAATCATAGAGAGAAATCCGTGAGAGAAACGTTAGGCAGAGATCACCGTGCTCGGGACAGAAGATGCAGAGATCAAGCACAAGCACGAGAAGCAACCAGAGACAGACCAAAGGAACAAAACACAGAGATCACCCTGTACAAATTAATGCCGAGTGAAACCGGAGATGAACTCGCAGAGGATAAGCATGGAGCAAAGATCACCGGAAAAGAAATCGCTGATAAAAAATACGTAAGGAAGAAGAGCCAGAAAATAAATCGTGCTGAGATAAATCGCTTCCATAAAATCGCAGAGCTGATGGAATCATAAATAGAGAGGCGAAGGTAATGCTCTAATGTAAATGTACGCTCATTTTATAATGTTTACAAGTTAAAAAACATGGTCCAATGATATACACAAGATGGTCCACATATAATCATAAAATAACTTAGGGTAAGATAAAGTGGCCCAATAA
Organism: Pseudotsuga menziesii; assembly: GCA_001517045.1. Taxonomy (NCBI): domain Eukaryota; kingdom Viridiplantae; phylum Streptophyta; class Pinopsida; order Pinales; family Pinaceae; genus Pseudotsuga; species Pseudotsuga menziesii. Next base: position 1,134,130 of record LPNX010555681.1, on the reverse strand, counting down.
TAGAAAGTCAAAGTGTCTCAAACATGAGATAAAACTAAAAAGGTTAAAAAAGGTCTTTATTAATAAAATCATAAATGATTTTATTAATAAGACTATAAAATAATTAATTAAATAATTTATAATAAAGTCATGAAATAAAAGTCTAAAGGTCCAATCATAAAGTGAATAGTCCAAAACCATAAGTGGGTTAACCATAAGTGAGTTAAAGAGTCTTTTTAACAAAACATAAGGTAACCATAACAATACTAGGTCCAATGGTATTTAATAACCAATTAGGTAAATACACTCCATAAAGTAGGAGTCATCATAATCAAAGGTGCACACAAGTGAGAGTGCTAGGACAAAGTAAGAATAGGACCATGAGTCAACAACCACAAGATCACAGTGAACCAAGCAATCAAATAGGACCAGCAAGACCAAATATTTTTCTCTCTCTCAAGGTACATAGTTTTTTATATTTTGTCATCACTGTATAAGGGGGAAGATCCAAACAGATGGTACAATCCTTTTGTCCTTGACATTGCTCCTAAGGGTTAGGTACTAGGGACATCGTCAAGGGGTGGCCAGTCCCTTGAGAATCAATCCTAGCAATAACCAATTAGGAGAGGGGACATCATTATCTTCCATTCTTAATGAATGGCTTTCAGCCTTAAGCTGAGTTTCAGTCTCACACTGAATCAAGTTGATCAATCCCTGGACCCTAACCGGGTCCTCCATTCTCTCGCAGAATGGTTCTCAGTACTAAGCTGAGTTTCAGTCTCACACTGGAAGTTGATCAACTACCTGCAGGACCTACTTGGACATCGTGTCCCTAGTCCTATACTAGAATATATTCCTGCCTCTACCTGCAAGCTCTACTTAGACATCACATCCTTGGTCCCAGACCAAAATACCCTAGAGGCATATAGGGGCCCTAGCCACATGCTAGGGGCTTTTCCATGGCTTCAACCTGCTTGGTCCTAGACCAAGATCCCTATGAGATTACTGGGGGCCCTAGGGTACCTTCTAGGGTCTTACTTTGTCCTAGTCAACTGACTAGGAGACCATTCTCTGAGAATGGGTCTCGCAGCTGCACTAACTTTAACACCCTGTACACCTGCAACCATCTGATCCATGTAAAGATAAAAAATATTCACTTGCATTTGAGGACTGCAAAAGGAAGGCCAAATGTGAGGGTGATAAATTTAGTCCTATTTTCCCTGTTGGTGATCACACAATCAGTGCAAAGAAGGGTGATATTGTCAATGATGATAATATGGTGAAGGAATATTTTGGATTAGATCCAAAAGAAGAGGAAATATCAGATCTAAATTCATTATTATAATTTCCCAATGAAGTGGAAGACAAGCCCCCACTAGCTAGGTGTGAACTAGGAAATCTGAAGGAGAAAAATCTGGTGCAAAGGGATGCAAAAAGTTATGAATTTTGGACTCTCTTGCAACATAATGAAGTTGCATCCACATCAGAGGAGAGGCTTCAACTCATTGAGAATCCCAATCCCACTATCACCATTGTGGAGATCTACGAGCCATCTAGTCTTGCAAGTGGGAAAGCAGAAAGAAAGATTCATAAAGAGAAGTACAAGTCACAACAAGAAAATTGCAGGAAAGAAGAAGGGGGTGATTTTCCTTAAGAGCCCCACTCATTTCCTTGGCCTTTGAAAATGGATGAAAAGAATATTCAAAAGGCTTTACACCTTCTCCAAGACACACATTCTTCAGTGGCACACCAGTGTTGGATAGCCGCTTCATTGGAAGATCGATCTTCTCTTGAATCCAAGGAAGAGATGCAGAAGGCATTGTCCACAATACAAGGAGAATTCTTAAAATTTCTTTGTGATAGAGTTGATTTGATTGAGGTTGCTGATGTGTTGAATGGAGCATCCTTGAAGGATGGAGAAGAAATTTGCAAGCCCACACAAGATTTATTGACCACCCAAGATTCCTTGAAGAGAACTCAATGTGCACTCCAAGAATCCAAGATGGAGATAGAGAAACTTCATGAGAAGTTGACAAGGTATTACCTACCCTCCTACACACCATTTAGCCATATTCACAGGGATGATTGCATTCTTGAAGAGAGGGAGGAATCTCATGAGATGGTGGATCATGAGATGCACTTAGATTTGTAGGTGCTTGTAAAAATCTACGAGGAAGAGAATATTAGCCAAGCACTCATTGAGGTTAAGAGGAAAGATGAAGTGTTCTTCTCTACCATAAAGATGGCTAATCACATTACTATGGATCAGCAAATAAAATTCCTTATTCATCCATTGATTGGGTGGATAGAGACACCTTTAAAGTGAAGAAGGTGGGAGATAAAGAATTTAATTTCTGCAATAAATTTTTTGTTGTGACCGACATTGCCTTGGCATGTGGGCAGCCACAAGGATTTAATTGGCAGCAATTGGATACATTCCATACACATGCACATGAGGTGAATTCTGATTTTTTTGTGCTTAAGGACTGTATAGACAAGTTTGATGAGAACCAAGCACTTGGTATTTTTCAAAAAAAAGTGGAATTGTTTCCTGAAAAGAATCTCTTCCCCATGGGAGATTCATATGAGGATGAAGATGGGGCAGCCATACTTCTATTTCATCCTCATCAAGAGAGAATGAAATTTGGGAGAAGGAATTTTCCTTGGTGATGCAACCGGAAGAGTTAGAGGCTTTCCTAGGTGTTTGTGATGACTTGTGGAATGCACCATCACCCTCACATCAGCCACATAGGAACATATTGCTGTCACTTGCTGCCATTCAACCACATGTGGATTGGGTGGAAGATTACATGTCACACATGGAGTCTTCTTGCAGAAAAATTTCTGCTCATAAGCAGTGGAAGGCAACTGAGTAATCAAACTGTCAAGAAGAATTGATGATAAAAACATCTTGCATCAAGTGGTCTTGGTGGAGGAAATACACACAGTTGGATGGATTCTTGTACCCTATGACCAGTGGCAGAGAGTTGAGCCATTGGAAGTGTTCACATGGAACTTTTGGTTGTAGTGTCAGTACCCTCTTAGATTGGATGATGGGACACCTATTTATTTTTCTTTCTTGCATTTGTGGAGACAATTGTGATGCATCATCTTATTGTGAGCTGTTTGGGCATCCTTGTTGCTTGAATGATGCCTATACTCATTGGGGCTGGACATGGGACTCACACCTATGTATTTGTAGCAACATAATTGTGAGATTCAATGCTAATGTGCATCAAGCACATAAGGAACTTTATGTTGGGTGCGGAAGTCTAACGGATTTCCAACTTTGCATTGAGAATTTCCAGTTTTCAGTGCAGTGGTATGATTTCCACAACATGAATGTCATTTCCTGTAATGATAAGTTTGTATGGTGGATTTTAATGTTTGGATACTTACAGTTGAGGAAATGGGATCCATGAATAAATTTGCTTGATAAGTTGTGTGGGAAGGCATTCTCACTTAAGGGGGTGCAATGCAAGCAATGGGACCCTGACATTGCTTGTTTTGGAGAAACTTTACAGGATGGATTGACGGAGAAAGTCAACCATTTTGCAAAATGGATTCATGCTCCATTTCTCCTACATGATGAACAAATTTGTAGCACTATGCAGTGCTTCTACTTAAGGACAAGCATATTTGGGAGGGGAGGACTGTCATGTCCCTTCAAATTGACCATTAAAAAGTGTTGACCATGTTAAGTTCCTAGGGGCTCAAAATTGATGTTAATTATTTCTCATAGGATAAATTTTGCTAATAATTGTGTTAAGGCATGTATTTAATTTTATCTCAGCAATTTTATTTATTATACACAATAATGATGTGGAATTAAGGCTGCCATGTCAGGAGGGCACAATGGGGAAAGCTAGTCAACTTGCCTTGGTAAAAATAAGAAAGTCCATGACAAAAGCAAACAGGAGAATAAATGGAAGTTTCCTAAAATCAGTAAAAAGCAGACAGAGGTAAAAGCAGGAAAGTATTTCAAAGGGGAGGGTGTAGTTTCCTCTTATGGATCTCAGAAAAGCTGTAAGAGAAAAGCAGGAAAGTTTTTGAAGGAAAGAAAAAGTTTCCTTATGACCCAGGAAAAGCAGAAAGCTGTCATAACTCAAAAGAGGCATCTTTTGACTAAGGGAGGGCGCAATTTCTAATTGTGAAGGATGATTTGGACTTGGAAACAATTCAACATGGTCCTACTTGCCTAATTTCCTAAAGGGGGCGCTTTTGTGGCTAGGGTTAGGTCGCCCATGGGGTTGACTTGCGCTCACAGGTCACCATTGGCCTCAACTTACTAAGCAGGTCATACAGAATTATATAAAAGGTGAATTTGATTCCATTGATTCAATTTTGATAATTGATATTGTGTTTATGCTATGTGAGCATATTCTTTGAGTGTTGTGCCTCAGACCATTGGGTGATGATCCCCAAACCCCTCCTCCCTTCTCTTCCATTTCCATTTCTATCTATTGCAGGTCTATGGAGCGCTAATATCAGCCAGTGAAGCTTATTCCAGAATTATATTATATCCTCCATAAAGTTCAGGTCGAGCTCTAGCGAAGCCCATGCTTCACTTATGCTCACAACCCCTTGCTGGTCATGATTCAAGCCTCCTGCCCCTTAATTTTGGAAGCCTCTTTGTAATGGTTAGTCATTAATGTTATTTCTATTCTGTAGTGTCAATATCTTCTGAAAATTACATTTATCAGGTTGATCTATCTCAGACCCTGAAGAATATTATCCCAGTTTCATAAAAAGATCATATTTTATCAGTGTATGGGGGGTTTGAGTGAATATGAGTATTGTAATGAATATTTCATTATGGGGAAGGGATTGAAATAAGTATTCATGTTCAGAGAGATCATATTTATCTCTTTCACAAATCTCAGGTTTCACAGAATTGGATTTAAGATGATTTAATAGTTTTTTTAAGACCCTAGTTAGATTACTAGCTTTTAATAACTAGTTTTACTGAAATTGATGCAAAATAGGTTTTGTAAATTCAAACTGAGTTTTGTCAGTTCCTATAGGTCAGTGACAGGCCTACCTTCCCATATCAATCTTCATAACATTTTTTGGTTTGGTTCGTACAACCCTTTTGCATCCTCCTCTGTGCAGGGTTTCTCTTGACCAAAATTGCCAGAAATCCCCAAATTCACCCAAAACACCTCAAAATTTCTGGAACCTTAGAAAACTATATAAATAACTTTTTATATATTAAATTAATGTTGTAACAAACCTCTTCAAGTTTCCTGAAGCCTCTGGTTGAAACAGGAAGAACTACTCTCCTTAGTTGCACGGTTTGGTTGCCTAAAAGCGTGGTAGTAGGTTTCCGCATCGTGGATTCTAAAACCTAAATGGAACCAGATCTAAATGTGTTAGGGGAGAGGAAATTCAATATCTGGCATCTCTTGTTTTCTTCCCATTGATCACTCTTGTCCTCTGCAAAATCTCCTAGAAGAAACCCTTGTTTTTGCTAATCTGAGAAGGCTCTGTGTGAACCCCTTAAGTTTTGAGAATTATTTAAGAAAAATTACAGAATTAAAGTGTTCAGGTCTATACACTAGACTTAGGACATTACACTCATTTTAATGTTACATTTTCTGTCTTCTTTTACCCTCTAACAACCACCTTATCGGCGTATTATTGCACCTCCCTAGGGAAATTGCTAGTTACATGGTCATAAATTCATTGTAATTTTCATAACATACATTTACTCGAGATCGTTCTTCATGATTCATTGGTATCAGATCAACAGGTGCCTTCTTTAGTCGTCATCTAGATCCTCCACCATCCAATACCGCTCTCATCGTCACCATTCAGGTCCCCTCTCTCTCTTCCTACCAGCTCTTGCGCCTATCATCTCTTCTTCCCCATGTCCTATCATCCTCCTCCTTGTTCACTCCTGCTATGTCATCTTCCCTCTTATGTTCTATCTTCTTCTTTCCCCCGTGCTTATTTCGTGTCTCTCCCTTTCACTTCTTCACTCTGGCTCACTCCATTTTCTCTTGCCTCGCCTACCACTTCTGCTCTCGTCGACCCCTAGTCCCTTGCCCCTTCCATGCGACTCTCCCTCCATGCACCTGCACCACTCACCACACTCTCCTCCACCCGCTTGTTCCTTCTTTTCAGCCTCTGTCTCTTCTACATGCTGCAACCTTCCTCCCCCAAACCGTCGCATCCACTACTCCTTCTATTCGTGCGCAACCCTCGCTCCAACTCTTCCATCACCCTGTTCACAGCTATCCATTATGCCATCTCTCCCCCAACGTGCATGCTGACCATAAGATTTTAATAAAAAATAAAATAATATTATAATAATACTTATGTTATTATTTTCATATTTATTTTTGTTTTAAAAAAATCGTGGCTAGCTTGGAATGAACAACCAATAAAAATAAATCAAGGATCAGTGTAAAAAAAATTCCAACAGTCACTAGAATGAGAGATATCAATGCTATATTGGACCAACTTGACAAAAAAGTCAACAAAATTTATGCAGAGCTCAAGGCTGGAAAAAAAATAATGCTTTAACGTCAACCGTCACAGGACTCAAGGCACAAATAGAGCAAGGCATCAATGCATTGAATGTACATCAAAAGAAAAGTCAAGATTATCTTGACGATATCTTGGCTAGATTACAACTGCATACCTTGATTCCTCCACCTATCCATAACCCACCACCAGACCCTTTCAATACACCTCATCCAAGCACACCCAAAACGCCAAAGAATCAAGACATGACGCCGCCCCATGGATTCCCTTTCTTTAACATTCCATCAATACCAGTCCCCCCAACACACGAGTACCAGATAAGGGTAAAATTAGAATTACCCAAATACGATGGTGACAAAAAACAATGCATCGCATGGATCAATAAAGCAGAAGAATACTTTGACATTCATAACATACATTACGATAGTGAGAATATTAAATATGTTTCCATGCAATTGGAGGGTAACACATACAATTGGTAGATGTGGTGGGAGAATAGAACGAGGGTTTGTTCCTTTAGTTGGAATAACTTTAAAAACGATATTCTTAAAAGGTTTCAAGGAATAACTGAGAAATACTTCTTTGCCAAGATCACCAGATTGCAACAAAAAGGCAGTGTAGATGAGTACACATGTGAATGGGAAGCTTTGGAAGCCTAAAGTTCTATAACTAACCAATGACCAACGATTGCAAACATACATACATGGTCTGAAACTGCACATTTGGGATGATTTATAATTACATAATGTTTATACCATGGAGAAGGAAAGAGATAAGGCCAAGATAATTGAGAAAATGTTCAAATGATATTCTTAGATTAATTTCGATAAAATATACTCCAAGGGGAATCCTTCCCAATCAACAAATGTGGGGACTTCAAAATATACACCACTACATCTAAGGGAGGGATCAAAACCCATTTTGGAGGCCTAGAGGATGAAGGAAGGAAAGTGCAAATATTGTGTAGAAAAGTGGGATCCTAAGCATAGATGTTTGTAAAAGAGCAACCCCTAAAATCTATATGCATGTGAGGCCGAAGAAGAAGATGACTCTGAAAGTGAAGAATCAAGTGAGGATGAGACTGGAGATCAACATGATTGCCACTTAGAAATAGAATATGATACACCAAAAATTTCATTATCCTCCATTACAGGGAGATCCCAACCTCAAACATAGAAGCTAAAAGGACATATAAAAACAATAATGTCTCGATTCTCATAAATACTTGCGACACCCATAAATTTATCAATGTTAATATCACTAAGAGGTTGAACCTATTTGTATACCCAATTCCTGACATGAAGGTTCTTGTAGCATATGGTAAGAAGATTGAAAATGTGAAAAGGTGTCACAAGGTTAAATTACAAATGCAAGAGTATAACCTAGAATATGACTTCTTTGCAGTACATCTTGGAGAATTAGACGTGGTGTTGGGAATTCAATGGTTGCAGACATTAGGTACTTATTACACTAACCATCAAGATCATTTTATCAAGTTCAAGTGGCTAGGGAAAAAGTACAAATTGTACAGTTTACAACCATCCCAAACCCAATTGGTTACATCACATCAAATGGAAAGGCTAATTCGAAAAGGAGCACCTGCTTACATAATTCAAGGTCAAGAGATGGAGTTTCTAACATGTGAAGGACATGACTCCAAATCACTAGAAATCCAAGAGATAATTCAAAAACACCACAGGGTGTTCCAAGAGTTTCTGATGGACCTCCCACAAAATAGGAATATTGAACACATAATTGAGGTGGAACCAAAAGCAAAACCTGTAAATATCAAACCATACAGATATCCACATCACCATAAAATAGACATCAAAAGGTTAACCCAATATTTGTTAATATGTGGTTTCATTTCAAAAAGTAGAAGTCCTTATGCAACTCCAGTAGTGTTGGTGTGAATGAAGGATGGATCTTTCAGATTGTGCATAGATTACAAAAGGTTGAACAAGATAAAAATCAAAAATAATTTTCCTATCCCATTCATCGATTAAATGTTGGACGAAATTCATCACTACAACAAATCCTGGAATTAGCATCCCATTTAGCGTCCCTTTTTAGTGTAATTTTTTTTACATTGAGTGGTCAAACTAGACGCTAAATGGGACACATAATGGACAAAATTTAAAGCGTCTCAAAAAACATCTTTTTTTTGCTTCCTAGATAGCATCCTTTATGACGTCCAAAATAGTGTCTATTTTTTTGCTTCCAGAATAGCATCCAACTTTCTTCCTAAACAACGTCGAGGTTTGCTTCCTAAATAACGTCATGTTTTGCTTCCTAGCGAGTGTCCGCTTTTGCTTCTTAAATGACATCTCCGTTAGCGCCATATTTGCATCCTTAATAACACCAAGTTAGCATCCAAATTAGCATCCAATATTGCATCCATTTTTTCTACCACTTTAGCATCCCATTTGGCACCATGTGTTACTTCCAAATTTGTGCCAATTTTTGCTTCCAAATATGAACCAATTTTTGCTTCCTTTCTTACATCTTGTTTTGCTACCAAAATGACACCAAATATTTCTTCTATTGTTGCACCATATTTTGCTTCCTATGTAGCGCCATGTTTTGCATCCAAAGTAATGTCTTATTTTTATACCATATCAACGCCATGTTTGGATTCATCATTAGCGCTACATGTTGCAGCGTTTTTAATGCCTAGTTTTGTGTCTTATTTTGCTACCATATCAACGGCACATTTGGCTTCATCATTAACGCCACGTGTTGCATCATTTTAATGCCTAGTTTCACATCTCTCATTTTTTGGTCACTAATTTAGTCGTTTTTAGTAGTTTTATATACGAATTTTTGTCATTTTGTTTGGTCACTTATCTCTAATTGTTTGGTCACTTATCTCTTATTTTTTGCTTACTAATTTAGTTGTTTTTAACTGATATTATAATATCATTAGGGCATGGAGGAATCAAACCACCGACCTCCTGCTTGTAAGGCAGGCGCTCTTCCATTGAGCTAGCACCCTTTAAGAATTTGAGAACCTAACTTATAGAGTCCTCTATAATGGAAAAAAGGATCAATACACAACTTTTAGTATCTAATGGTCGGCNCAATATATGATCAAGCAGGTTATGAAATCCATAAACATTTTCTAGGAATTTTGAACAAAACTCAAGAAATTGGCTTAATGGGATTGCAAAAATCACTATTCCCTAGCAACTATAAGTGTAGCACTATATGAGACCTATCAACGACAATTATCTTAGTGTGGATGCAAAGGATATAGTAGATAAGCATGATCATCCTAGAGCCATGTATAAGTGGAGCAATAAGGAGAATCAAAAGAGGATGATCAATCCAATAGTTGGTGCTTCACATGGATCCTATCCACCATGGGATTAGCAAAGTTCCTTCTTCCATCAAGCTATGAGTATCCACAAGGACAAATGGTTAGGATATATTGTGATGACAATTCATAATGTTTATTTGCTTCCGAGGGTGATGTTGTAGTGTTTGCACTGGGAGATCTACATGATCCCCAACAACATTGGATATAAGCATATTCATGGGGCCATAGAGTATAGGATGAGGCTGTCGAGGTTGTATTTGTTCACCAATATGAAAATCGATACAAACAATCTAATTAACACACTATATGTATGTTACAATATACTAGACACAATTTGTATGTTACAATATAGCGTGTTTGGCCAGCAAAAGTGATTCTGGGCATTTCAAATAGTCATTAAGAAGTATGTTGGGTGTTATCTCTTTGAAGCAACAACACTAAGCACTAACTCTTGGCAAGGAACATACACATAACAAGCATTGAAAACAACATTAAAATTCAATATGAGCACATACAACTGTCCTACATCGGTCAAGGCACTTTTTCAGATCATTGCAACTGTAAGCATGCCTTTGAGAATTTTAAGAAAGCCAAATAAAATTATGAGATCATTATGATCAACAAGTATAATAAAGATTGTTGCATGGGTGAAGCATCCATATTCGAGGGCATCCTTTTGCAACAAACAATAGTACACATGTGCGTTGAATGTGTCAAATATCTTGGATGAGATATTTTATAGTGCTTTCTTGGAGTATCTCAAAGCACATTGGAGGCCTGAAAATAGAGATTTGGGGCAATTTGAACAACAATAAAAGTATTTTTGGGTGTATTCTAAACAATTTTATCATCAAAACAATACTTCAGACCTATGAATAATGGATCTTAAGGGACTTTGATAAAAATCATGTTCAGGTTGTCAGCAACCATTTATACATTTGTATCAATTGGCTTTCCTTTTAGCGGATTTCATATCAAATTACTATGTCCATGGAATTAACAAATGGAATGGAGAGTTAAAAACCTGTAGCAGACCATCTTGGAGATCCTCACTTTAGGCACAAGTTTCTTCATCAAGCATCAAGTTGGTCTCCTTGTAGAAGTAGGTCTAGGAACTAAAAGGCCCTAAAGAATAAATTATGGATTAATTACAATAAGAGTTGACCATTTATTAATAACTAATATAATACTAAGAGTTGAACATTTATTAATTGCAATCACCCAAAAAACAAGAAACAAAAAAATCTAGCATAGATCCATCTTAAACCTGGATCGTTTAAGAAACAAGAGTTTTAAACAAGAAGTCTAGCTCTGTTTATGTCCAGTCCCATCCACCTGCATCCTTGTAAGGGCAAATACTCAGCCACTGAATTTGCTGGGAAGTCAAGCAGTCAAACAACACAGTCTTGTAAGCTTCAAACTGTCAACAACCCACTCAATCTGGTCAACAACAGGATTCTCCTTGGTCAATGGAAGCCTCAGTTTTGGGTTTGGAATAGTGGCAGTATATCACTTTTTTAGGAGAGTCATCTTCTATGGGTTTTTTCTCTTCATATGTGTTCCCTAGAGGCAACTTGATTGTCATGTAAAATTCTACTCATTATCTGCTCATGTACAAACTTAGTCAACTCATTTAGAAGAAGAATTATTCATTATTTAGGGTTTTATTCCTTGAAAAGTTTCCCCATAAAAATATTTGTGTTCTTGCTTCTACTATTGATTAGATACTATCTACTTTACTATTGCTACAATCTCATATTTACATTTCTTGAAGTCTGCTAAAGTTAAAAAGGACTGTTACTGCTATTAAATTGAATCCATGTTAAAATTTAACAGCAAGTAGCCCTACCTTTGCATCATATGCAAAAGGTATGGATGTTGTTACAAGTGCAGAGATAGAGAATGTCAAAGGGCGAGGATATCTTGATTTTATACATGTGATTGTTGTTGACCTTGTTGCAAGGTCTGGAACATGGCCATTTTGTCTTATCATTTTGGCCTAAAGATACTATTTCTATTATGAAAATTCATCGTTGAACAAGGATTTCCATGAAGAGTTGGTGTAATGTGAGGCACAAAGTCATGTCATTCTCAAGGCATAAAGAAGGTGTCAAGGTGTAAAGTGACGCAAGTTAAAAATTCATTACATAAGGTTCAAACCCATGGAATATTTTAAATAATTTGCATAGATATTTTTAAAATAGTTTAAGTCCAATGCAATGGGCATCAAAGACAAGGGATTTGAAAGTCAACAGTGCCACCCCACGTATTTTGATCTGTAGTTCTTCTTGAATGTGTAGATCTCTAGTTGGTTGATGTCACTATTCCTATTGAAATTTGCAGGCAAATACCTTTGAAACTGAGACCTAGCTTGGACGTGGAGAGACTATACCTTTGAAATTGAAACTTGAACTATGCGAGACATCAAAATTTCTGCACATAATAATTTTCACAGGTGACACCATGTTTCCTGTCAACCATTGACATGGGCCCTCTTATAATCTCATTTATTGAAGATCATTGAATGTCCAAATAAGGTTGACAGGTGAAGAAAATATTTTGTTTCAAGTTTTTAATATCCCAAGTCAATCTTCAAATTGAATATCAATAGTGTATAGTCAGGATGTCCATTAGTAGCTTGTTGCTTAATTTTCATGACCTAATGGATGCAGAATCCAATCCCTTCTACTCACATATTGTAGCTTAGGGGACACAAGTTTGGATAGACGTCACAATTTCATTAATTTTTTTTTACCTTTTCTCTTCACACATAGTTACATGACATAAACATACACACAGATCCCAATAACACTTGAGTGCACACATGAAGGGTGGTTTTCCCTTTCTACTTGAAAATAATGAAGGCTTATTTTTAGCCCTAGTATTCCCATCATAAATATATTTATAAAATAAAGGAGATCCAAATACCACCAATTATACTTTAAGCTTTTAACTCTCATTTATTATTATCCTTGAAAAAAATAAAATATAAATCCCTTGTCTTTTTCTTGAAACAAAATTTGAATTAGGTTCAAAAATTTAAAATATAAATTCTTGGTCAAGAAAATTTCTTTTAGGTAAGAACCAACATATTTAAAAAAATAAAAACAATTTATGTTATTTGGAATTATAAAAAACAAGTTCTATATGCAGAAGAAATCTTAACTTCGCATGGATTTATACTGGTATGGAAAGCTGAAAAGGCTGCAATCCCTTGTCTTTTTCTTGAAAAAAAATTTCAATTAAGTTCTGAAAAAATTAAAATATAAATTCCCTGTCTTCTTCTTGAAACAAAATTTCTTTTAAGTAAGGACCAACAAAATAATAAAATAATAAAAATAATCTATGTTTACTCAAATGGAATTATAAAAAGCAAGTTCTATATGCAGAAAAAATCTTAATTTAGCACGGTTTTATGCTGGTATGGAAAAGCTGAAAAGACTATAATCCCTTGTTTTTTTCTTGAAACAAAATTTCAATTAGGTTCTGAAAAAATAAATTCCATGTCTTCTTGAAACAAAATTTCGTTTAGGTAAGAACCAATGGAGTTAATAAAATAATAAAAACAATCTATGTTTGCTCAAATAATTTTGATTTAGAATTATTCTATATGCAGAAGAAATATTAATTTAGCATGGATTTATACTCGTATGGCCGAAATGCTGAAAATACTCTGTTCATAGTATAGTTTAAAAGTTGAACTTCTCTTCCCCTGAATTGCCCTCTTTGTGTGAGGTCAGGGTCACTTCTGCCAGATTCTGATTGATTTATACTGGTATGGAAACGCTGAAAATACTATTTTCATAGTATAGTTTAAAAGCTCAACTTCTCTTCCCCTGAATTTCCCTCTCCGTGTCTGGTCAGGGTCACTTCTGCCAGATTCTGATTGCATTGCATTGGTCAAATGCATAGTCTGTACGCCACAAATAGAAATTTGTTGTATGTTTTTAGGTTGTTGGATTCAAATGAAGCTATGCACCTACCTTCATCATTTATCATTTTTTTCATGTTAATCATGGTATGGTTGATAATCCATCTAATCATCTCAGCACATGGAACCGTAGTACGCTTGTTTAGCTACAACATGCAACTATGATCCCAAACATTTACTTTGGTGGTGGGATCTTACTCTTCTTCATCAGTTGCATCATTAGGTCTCAGGTCTGTGTTACTTCTTTATACAATTAGAAACGTTCTCCAGATTATGAGGCATGTTAAAGTGAAACTAGAAGTGTCTGAGTATATTGATCTCACTAGCTCCATGTAAGTGTAAGTACTCTCTGACTTGGCCTTCTTAAATTTTGTTTTCTTTGGATTGCAGCCATATATATAGTCCTATAATTCACCAATTTTAAAAAACACAATATGTTACTAAAGTTAGGTAAATTTTCTTTAAAAAATTCAAGTTGAAATTAGAACAAAATCCCTCCCCTTTGTGTCGAGCAAGCTAGACATTACATGTATTTGCAGGGCTTGGATTTCTGATATGCAATGTGGATTACAAAAATGGGGCTCACTTTGTCTTTCAAGCAACATTTTCCTTCGAAATATATGATAATATATGATAATCAAATTGCTCAGTAAAGTCAACCTTTGTTGGCTAATGACTGCTAATATGAAACTATAGCTCGCATTTGGATTAAAGAATAAATTTCATTTAGGTCTTTGCATGAATCAATATAATTTTGAAAGGAATGGTGCTCCTACTAGTCCATAATACAAGTATTTAGAACAAAAGGAGTGGAAATCGATAGGGAACATGGAGTCAGAATGATATGTTTGGGATGGATTTCGTGTTGAAGACAACAACTATATTACAAGGCCTACCTCTATTTGAAGTTATTTAAATAGAGATAAATGAGGCAATCATTCTGAATTACAATATAAGAAATTTTGTAGTTCAATAATTAAGCAACGTAGTGGAGTAGTAAAGGCTACAGGTGCTTGATGAACACTAACGATGCATGGCCTTCTTCCCTGTTGGTGCTTTGAAATCTATACTTCCTTCAAAATTCCTTGTTGAAGATGCTAAGGCAATGGTGCTTAGTTGAAAAGCCTAGGTATTTTTAATAGACATGGTAAGGCCCATCTGTTGCTTTGAATTTTAATATGTGAAAACATATATGCTTGAGTTAAAATAAATCAATGACAATATTACATTTGTAAATGTGTAAACACTTGGTCAAAAGCAAACTGTGCCACAAACCTAAAAACAAAACATAAGAGTTATTTAACGCTGAGATGGATGATATTCATTAATAAATATAAATAAATATAGGTGGCAGCAGGCAGAGAGGAAAATTCAATGATAGTTGTGTCATTTCCAACATTTAATCTTCTTAATCTTCCAACGCCTATTGCTTTTCTGTGTTTTTTTGACAGCCAAACAAAATAACTTATGGCAAAAAACTCTCTGTTTTTCTTTTTTTTGACATCCAAACAAAATGACTTACAAATCTCTGTATTTATCCACTTTGGAAGATATCCATAAAAATAGTGTCCCATACAGTTCCACTAAACCTTAATCACACAATTCTCGGAAATCGTTGTCTTCTTCCACAAAGCAGATACAAGAACTCTCAACACAATTTTTCCAGAAACAGGAAAGCACTCTTTGTTCTTCACTATTTTCTTCGCTAAAGCCAGACCATTCTTATTTCCCTTTACGAGATGGTATATTTATATATATAACTATGGAAGAGCCAAACCCTTGCCCAGACTAGAGCAAAAGGACCTGTCAAAGAGTGTGACATGACAGTGACATCCTTTGCTTGAATCTGAAAGGGAGGCAACGAGATTGTGGTGATTATATTGTTAAGTTTCCTGTTGTTTTTGTATTATCTCGATCTATACATGAAATTTGTAAAGGAAAAGGGTATCAGAAAGAAACATCGATCCAAATAATAAGAGAGCAGTTTAAGTACTGCATGGAGGGTGGCGTGCAGCGTTATAGCATAATTCAGAGACGCCATTGAATCGCTGTAGGTTCTGACAAAGGTGAGAGGAGCAGACCAGAACTGCTGTTAAAGGATCTTAGATGTATATTTTTTCAGGTTTATTGTTTTCAAAGGATTATTGGTTTCAAAGGGAATATGGGAATATGAGAATATGTTTTAAAGGTTTAGGCAATTTTTTTCGCTACGATTTGGGGTTAGAGGATAATTTTCTAGGGATTTAACAGCTTCTATATATTTGGTCCGGTGTCACCAATGAACTAACGAATTGAAAGGGTTGGATTAACTGGTGTCACCTCAACTTGAAACTAACCTTTGATTCAAATGATTAGATATACGGTCTTACTGTAGGTTAGCGCGTATATTATATTAACCCTACCACAGATGAACCAGCTAGAGAGATTATGTTTAACCGGCAGGGGAGCAAGCAGGTGCCATGATCCTCCATACTTAGAGCAACAACCTTCTTGGTCTCTTTGTAAACTATGTAGAATTTTTTATTGCTAAACTTTACATCTAGGTAGGGCAATGCCTCATAATCTAGCTGACTGAGAGAAGATTAAGCTCCATAGTAGGCACGAAGTTTACATTTAAAAACATTAGCATTTTTACTCCAAAGTAAATCTACACATTTCTTTTCCAACTACTGTAAATTCTTCCCCACCACTGACGATCATCGGATCCTTGGACAAACAAAACGTGTACTCTATGAACCAATCCTGCCTGTTAGTGAAGTGTCGTGATACACTTGAATCGATGAATCAAGCAGATGATCTGGTCTGATCTACTTGTGTCATGGCCATAAATGCATAGAATGCTGACTCCTACTTTGCATGCTCTGCAAGATGACCTGGGCTAATCATTGAATCTAGGTCTTTTATAATAAAAAATCTGAAAGAAGAAATCCATAACATTTGGCAGACTTCTGGCAAATCTCTGTGTTTTTCTTATATTTTGACATCCAAACAAAATAAATTCTGGTAAATCTCTGTTGTTGCTACAATTTGGAAATTACTGGGTTAGGTTCGAGTTGATTTCTAATATAAGGTTTTTATAATAAAAAACCTGAAAAAATAAATCCATAACATTTGCCATACTTCTAGCAAATCTATGTTGTCGCTACAGTTTGGAAATTATTGGGTTACGTTCGAGTTTTTGGAAATTAGTGGGTTACGTTCGATTTTTTTTTAATCTAGAGATTTTATAATAAAAAATCTGAAAGAAGAAATCCATAACATTTGGCAGTATCCTTGTTTATCAAAATCCAAACATCTAGGGAAAAAAACCTGGAAATGGCGATGGGATTTTCTTCAGAATCTAGAATGTTGTGAGGAAGAAAAAAAACCTGGAAATGGCGATGGAAATTCCTGAATGTCTGCACTTTTGCGATCCCTGGTTTTCCTTTGGGCCAAGGAATTACATAAGTAAATCTGGCTTGCAAATATTAAATCTAGTAGTTACTCTTGTAGCAAAATTGTCTTCTTTCCCTACAAAAATATGCCAAGAATTTTTTTTGACAATAGCATGAAACATTAACACCTTTCTTGAAACAATAACGCCCTCCTTTCATTAAAAAAAAAATAGAACACCCTTCTTCCATTAAAAAAAAGAACAGATATATGAGATTGCAGCGCATCAAAAAAAAAAAACTACAAATACATTGACTAAATCTACAAAATTATGCAAACATCCATAGAATCAATAACCACTTTCACTGAAATATCCTTGCATCCAACCTTGCTATGCTCCTCATCAGTGCGACCTCCCTCCAAAGCCTTGCTATGTTCCTTATCAAAGTGGATAAAATCATTTCATCAAACCCTGAGAAAATATGGAGGTGAAATCATTCTAATGAGTGCTTGATTCCAAAAAGCAAATGTGAAATCTAGGGCTGGACGAAAACGACTGTGAGTTCCAGAAGGAGAAAAAATGAACTGGAGCGCGAATTCTAAGTTCGAGGGAGGAGGGAAGTTTTAAATTTTAATTTTCTTGATATGATGTGATTATAGTCATTGTTATGTTCCTATATGATAGATAGTATTGGGATTTATTTATCAAAATGTACAATATTTAAATATTTCATAATCTTAAGTTGGTCATAATAAAAATCTAATTGATTTATTTGAGTTATTGCCTATATTTTTTTCATGAAGATGTAATTTTTTATATTTTTATTTATTAATCAAATATTACAAAAAGTTTAAGTGAAGTTCAAGTAACCAACACATTGAGGCCACAACTCAAATCGTACTTAAAACAATCGTTTCCTTAGAACATAAACCTAAATGGGAAGTTATAAACTTAATCTTGCTATAGAGATACTCATGGAACCTTTCCCTTTGAACATCCTCAGACACCGAGCAAGATTCCTAGATACTCATGGAACCTTTCCCTTTGAATATCCTCATGCAACAAGCAATATGCCTAAAATCTTAGGGGAATTCACACCCTTTTCCTTAGGACATAAACTTAAATGGGGACCTCTAAACTTAATGTGGCTATACAGATACTCATAGAACCCTTCCATTTGAACACCCTTAAAACCCAAGTAAAATTATTATTTTAACCTTCAAATGTCATGTTCAAACAAAATACAAATTATATTATTATTATTATTGACAAAATACAAAAAAAAATTACACCTGTATTATCTTTCGTATAACTCTTTTGATTAGAACATTCTCTTCCAATTCTGATTCTTGTTGTATTCAAAAATATTATAATAAAACATTGTTCTATCTAGAATAAACAAAACAAGTTAAGTTGGTGAAATTGGAGTGTTTCTATTGTTTTTAAATGTTTGCACACTGCAAATCAACTTAACTAGAAGCGAAATCATTGATTATTAAAGGTTATTATCACCATAGGATCAAGTCAAATGGTCCACCTAATATATAGAGTGTATTAAAACTATTTATGTCAAATGGCCCACCTGATATATATAGTGTATGTATCCAAATTAACATATTTAATAAAATTAAAACTTTAAATTTTATTTAAGTGTTTTTAATCGTTTTTATCTTTTCCAAATCAAGTTGTCCCCCTAATCAAATGGAAGTGGCCTATAGTAAACCAAACTTGTTATTTGAGTCGACTATGTTTGGTAGTGTTGTATTTTCGGTTAAATAAATTATATTTTAAAGTTTTCTCTTAACAAACTCATCTCACTTCGGAGCTACACAAGTTTTGTCTTTAAATGAAATTGAAAATATAGGATTCCCTACCATGACAGTTAGTTATGTTCTTGTCTCACGTTGCATCTCTTTAATCTCTCGTTTTATAATTTAATTTTTACACTTCCGTTAAATTTTCATGGAAAAGTACACATAACATGGGTTGAAAATTAGAACATGTTCAAGCCAACTCATGTGGACTTTTCAACTCAATCCAAACATGTACATTGATTATTTGTTGCTTTGTTTTTATGAAAACAATAAATTTAACTTATAAATAGTTAATGAATTTCAGGTTATTTTATTATACAAATTTAAAGATAAAAAATAAATTGGAATTTTTTCATATGTGTTAATGTTGGGTTAGTGAAAGTGAAGTGTTGATATTGATTTTAGGAAGGTTCAAGATTTTCATCATTGACACCCTTATGTTTGTAATGGTCTTTTGGATGTAACAAGTAATCGATGAGGAAGGAACATATTTATTGCCACAATATGCCTTGATTTGCAATTTCTATAGTCTTTGGCCCTTGTTGATAAAAAAATCCAATTATAGATAGATTTGAATTGGGGATCCCTCATGCTAGACACAATGCTCGTCCACCAAATTGTGAAAAGGTTTCTTCATCTTATAATTTGTTTAAGAGGATGAAAAATATAAGAGTTTTAATCAAAGAACCCTAGTTTATGGAGGGTGCAGATCTCTTTAGAAGTGATGGTACCCTAAATTTAATACACATATCAAAGTATTAGTGGAGTCCTTGATATGGGTTTACTTTCCTAGTTTACTTTTATAATATTGTGATATTGAGACTCTTAGAGCCATTGGGAATTCTTTGGGTAGGTTCATTACCATCAGTGCAAAAACTAACAGTAATATTTCTAATACATGTGCTTGGATATATTTTTGCATTGATTCATGACCAGAAATTCTTTCCAAATTGCATCGAAGAGCATAGACAAAAGTTGGACACAATATTTTGGACTATGCAAACATTGTTTTCCCATGCAAAATTTGTTTTGAACACATGCATGTGGTGGCCTTATGTCCGAAGGAAAAAGCTTCACATCATACCAAAGGGAAAGACAATAAGCCTTCCCAATGGCAAGATTCAAAGGCGGGACGCCATTGGGTGGAACCCAAGATGACTTCAACATTACCTACATCAAAAACTTTGGTCACTGATATTGTTTCATATTGGCATAGACACGGTGGAGACACTAATATGGTCTTCATTCTGAAGGAAAATTCTCTTGTACTGGTTTCAACGTCGTAAGACTCTCATGGGAAAGGGAAGAGGTGACATAAATCAAATTATTTAGATTGGGAAAGGTATCCAACCATAGTATCATCCATTGCAACACCGCAGGTAATGGTGTTAAATACCCCATCAATACCCAAATAAGGGGTTGGTTGGATTGAATGCAAGAGAAAAAAAGGGAATTTGGTTTGAAATATGTAGTCGGATTTAGTTTTTTTTTCAAGGACAAAATTATCGTAATTCATTATAAAAAAGAAATAATGTTCTTTATAGTCATATAGACCTCATGTATATCTTCACCTATTGATAGTTTGAGAGTATAAAAACTCAAGAGAAACTCTACCCTACATGACTTACAT
This sequence comes from Pseudotsuga menziesii, assembly GCA_001517045.1. NCBI lineage: Eukaryota > Viridiplantae > Streptophyta > Pinopsida > Pinales > Pinaceae > Pseudotsuga > Pseudotsuga menziesii. The sequence continues at coordinate 1,113,595 of LPNX010555681.1, read as the reverse complement.
TTTTCAATAGTCATTTTATTTGTGCTTACAACACCCATAAAAACCACTACAAAATATGTTATTAATGGATAACAACAAAAATGAATAGGCCCCATAGATCATAGATAATGTTAGCAATTGGGGCTGCATAGTTTAGACAGAGATGGGACCTAGATCATCCTCCATGATGGTGTCATTTTGGCATTCCCATTTTTTCCATTCACCATCACTTGATAAATGATCTACAATTTGATTCATCTCTCTAAAAGCATGTTGGAAGGAGATTTCCCAAAATTTAAAGACAATTATGATCAACTCTTCAGAAATAGGCCTAAGATATATATTCCTCGGTGGAATGTGGTATTTTATCCAGTTAATGATCAATAAAGAGTCACAAAAAACTTGAAGTCTCATGATGAACTTAGGCCCTAGAGGTTAATCCCAAACCATGGCCTAGTAGTAAAAAATTATTCATTGTGTTATACATCCCAAAATGGCCATCATATCCCACTCACAATCTAGAATATTCCCTCTGTAAGGCCTATGTGATGGACTTGAGCCCCACGCAGAGTTGAGGGTCATTTATGGGTGATTAGTGATCATTGAAGGGTAATTTTTGGTCAATGAAAGGTAATTAAGGTTCATTTAGGGGTAATTATTACGTAATGAGTTGTGGAAATTAGGGGTTAATACAGGGTAAATTAGGGGGTAGTTAGGGGATAATTAGTGGTAATTACGAGTTAATACGAGGTCAATTAGGGGACAATTAGTGGAAATTAGGGGTCAATTATGAGTTAACTAAGGGTAATTATGGGTCAATTATGGGTAAATAGGGTCCATTTATCCCAAGGGATTAACTAAACCAAGGTTTCCCATGATGTTGGGAATTTATTTAGGTTCATGGCGGCATGTTCCCATTTCAAATCCTTGTGTGTGAGGCACACTAGTCTACATCGAAGGGTTTACTAGGGAATATGCCATATATGAATGTTTATAAGCATCCCTTGGGTTTCTCAATGAGGTTTTACTTCTAAAAAAGTAGGGACCATTTAGAGCGTATCAAGGGTTAATTGGTGGTAAGAATGGATTATTTAGGGGTAATTAGTGGTCAAGTATGGGTCATTTAGGTGCAATTAGTGGTTAACTATGGGTAATAATTAGGGGTCAATTATGAGGTTAATTAGGGGTCAATTATAGGGAAATTAGTGGTAAATTGCAGTACTCTCCAAGAGGATGGATATTGAGAAAATACTTGAAAAATATATTTAGGGATAGTGCTTCTAATCCCCCCCCACCAAAACTCATGAGAATTGAACTTTTGGCAATTGTATTTAAACCACCACATCTAAAAGTAAATTTCCCTTCACTTTTTTTTTTGGTGGGGGGGGGGGGGGGGGGGGGTGTGGGAGGGTTATAAAACCGTCTTGAAACATATATTGTGGGGGGTTTATAAAAACATCCAAAAACACTCAATTAGTATATAACTATTAATTATGACTCATGGATAGAGCATTTGACCACCACATGGGACTTGAATTTTTACCTAAGAAATATATATGTGCATAATTTTAAGGATAAATATATGATGGATTTGTTCATCTTTTAATATCGTAGACAAAAAGTAGGCCCTAGGGGGTGAATGATAAAATCATATTAGCTCATATTTGAATATTGTAAACAAAAAGTAGTACCTACACATTAAAGATGGTAGACCTAAATAGAATATGGAGGTGACCCTAGGTTTGTAATATAGTTATAAAAGTCATTGTGTCTTAGTGGTATAAGTTCAACTCATATCTCTAAATACCTTTGTGATTAAATTAAAGTGCCAAGTAAAAGTCACTCCCAAAGAGTACATAGAGACAAGCTTAGATATGCAATGTGTGTGTGTGTGTCCATGTGAATGCCCATCTTCTAGTATTATAAGTTGGGAATTTACCTCTATATTTTCAATCACTCTTTTACTATGTAAAATAAATCCCATGGGAATCAAACATTGGTCAATAGTGTAGCATAATGTTGGAATATTTGATAGGGGACATAAAAATTGAACAACTAATTGCTTTTTTCCTTGAGATATGTCTGCTTATAAGGCAAAAGATGTAAAAACATTTGATCCACTTCTTCAAAGTAACACTACGAGCATTATTGAAATGCTTGTTGCTTCATTTCATTTTAAACCAAGACCAACATGTCCATAAGAGTACAAAGAAAGTTAAGTTTTGTGTTAAGATTGATATCCACTTCTTGTTCCTTGTATGTTCTTGGTAAAAATGAAGGTATGGATGGGGTGGTTGTCAAAAACAACCTTGTAGGGTGACATTTTGGTAGCACCATGATATGTGGTATTGTATTAGCTTTCTTTAAGGGAGGTGTAGGGGGGGTAAGGGGTGGGGGAACTATTAAACCCAATGGCCATATCAGTCAATGTAAAAGCCAATGGCTAATCATATTTATATGGTCAAAACCTCACAACCTCTATTACTTGTTATTAACTCTAATATCTCAAGTTTTGCAGTGTCCAGAAGTATTATGACATGTATCATCAACGTGGACATTGAAGTTGTCATCATCATCGTCATTAATTCCATATGGTACATCAAAATTATCTTGATCATCATCCTCATTATCATCATCATCATCAGCATTAAGTACATCATCAACAAAATCATCGTCATCATTTTCATTATGGTCACGCATATGCCATTAGTGTTCTTAATCACTCATTGACATTAGGATTCATGCCATGTAATTGTTAAGGTCATTTATATGTCGTTACAATCATTTCGATGATAATAGGGTTGTTTAGATGTCGTTACAGACATTTAGGTGCCATTAGAATCAATTAGGATCCAAAAGTGATACCACATGCATAATCATCGTTTACATCCACATCCACATCATCATCATCATCATACAATAAATCAACATCATTGTCATCGTCATAGTCATCATCAATGTCATCATCAATATAATTGTGATAATAATGAACAAAGAGCCATACTACCTCACAAGAATGGATGATATATTCTTATACTTATCAAATCATATCCATACGCTCCATCATAATTATTGTAATGCATCATCATCATGTTGTTAGGGAAAATCAAATGCCAATAGGGTCTATCAAATGTTGTTGGGGACACTCAAATGTCATCAGATAAATTTAGGTGACATTAAGGTAATTTACCCCTCATTAGGATTAAACAAGATCCAAAAGGACTATCACATGAATCATGATCATTGACATAGACATTGATATATTTGATGTTATGTTGGACGTTTTCTGAACACAATTCCTAGCTCTAAACCTAGTGCAATTCCTAGTGCGGTTCCTTTTGCAATTTCTGGCATTATTCCATGTGCTATACCTGGATCTATACCTGGCGCTATGTTGGATGTTTTCTAGGCGCAATTCTTGGCTCTATACTTGGCGCTATGTTGAATGTTTTCCTTGCCAAAATTCATGGCGCAATTCCAGTCCCTAACCCTGGATTAATATATGATGCTATGCTATTCAAGACGTATTTTTGGAGGCTATTCTTGGTGTTATATGGGATGCTTTTGTGGATGTTGATTGGGACATTAATTGGATGCTAATTGGGATGCTAATTGAGATGATAATTGTGATTCTAATTGGGACACTAATTGGGACGTTAATTGGGATGCTAATTATCGTCTAAAATAGAGCCAACTTTTAAAAATGGACGATAATTGGGATGCTAATTGGGACGCTAATTGGGATTCTAATTGGGATGCTAATTGGGACGTTAATGGGGATGCTAATTAGCATCCAAAATAGTGCCAACTTTTAAAAAGGGACACTAATTGGGATGCTAATTGAGATGCTAATTGGAACTCTAATTGGGATTATAATGGGGATGCTAATTGGGACATTAATTGGGATGCTAATTATTGTCCAAAATAGCGCCAACTTTTAAAAAGGGATGCTAATTAGGATGTTGATTGGGACGCTAATTGGGACACGAATTGGGACTCTAATTGGGACGCTAATTAGCGTCCAAAATAGTGCCAAATTTTAAAAAGGGATGCAAATAATGCCATTAAAAGCGCCATCCCATGGAAAAGCGCCCACTTTGTCCAAAAAATGATGAAAAATACACTAAAAGTGATGGTGGATGCTAAAAAGGAAGCTAAAAGAGAGGTTAATGTGACAGGGTTTTGTTGTAGTGCATGGAGCTAACTATTTCTCAAAATTATATTTGAGATTAGGGTACTATCAAATCAGGGTTAGGTTAGAGGGCGTAGTAAAAATTTCCCTTCATACTCATGAGGGGCATTATGAGCTCAAAATATTGCCCTTCATATTAACTAACGTCCAGCCACATTTCAATCCACAATGAATGAATTGTTCTAGACTTATTTGAGGAAGTTTGTATTAGTATTTTTTGATGATATCCTCATATATAGAAAAACATGGAGAGAACATCTCCATCACCTAGATCAAGAACTCATTATCTTGGAAGAATATCAATTCTATGCAAAAATGCACTTTTGGAAAAAAAGAAGTGGACTATCTTGAACATATAATATCGAAGGAAGGAGTCAAGGTTGATTCAAGTAAGATTAAATAAATCACCGAGTGGCCCAAACCAAAAAACATCTCTAAACTAAGAGGATTTCTAGGCTTGAAATGATATTGCCGAATATTTTTGAATGATGAAGCAAAAAATGTTTTGAAGCGTTGAAAAACATCATGTCATCAACACATGTATAATCAACACCAAATTTCACAAAATCCTTTGTAGTTGAATGCGATGCTTCATGATTTGGGATAGGAGCAGTCTTGATGCAAGAAGGCCATCTAATAGCATTTGAAAATTGAAAGCTTAACAAGAGAGAAAGTTCGAAGTCCATATATGATAATGAAGTGCTTGCCATTATACATGCTCTAGGAAAATGACGACAATACCTTCTATGTAGAAAAATATTGATACAAACAAACCACAATAGTCTTCAATATCTCTTACAAGAAAAGACTTTGTCAATTGAACAACATAAATGGATAGAAAAAAATTCTATATTTGATAGGGAGATATTACATAAGAGAGGAAAATACAATGTAGTCATTGATTCCTTATCTCTAAAAGATGAAGAAGTCAAAGTTTATGCAATTTTAGTTGTAATTCCAAATTGGTTGGATGAAATCCAAGGTGAATATGCCAAGGACCTACACACATGTGCCTAATCGAGGTCCAAATCAAATGGAGGAATGCCATCCTTTGGTGTAAGGGAAGGATATACTTAATCCCAACATCAAGGTTTAATACTAAGGTGTTGAAGGAATCTCATGACTCACCAGCTACAGGACATGTAGGTTTTTTCAAAACTTACTACAATGTCAGGCGATCATTATATTGGAAGGGAATGTATAAAGATGTTCAAAAGTATGTAGCTGAGTGTGAAACATGTCAAAGAAACAAAATCGAAAACTCCATGACTCTAGGGTTACTCCACCCACTGCACATTCCAAACCCGAAGTGGGAGGAAATATCCATGGATTTCATTGAAGGGTTACCTTTATCCGAAGGCAAGGACAATATATTTTTGGTAGCGGACCTATTAACGAAATATGCACATTTTATGGGTATAAAGAAAATTTCCTTCGCTAAACAAATCGCTGAAGTATTTTGTAAAAATATTTACAAATTACATGGATTTCCAAAAATTATCGTTAGCGATAGACATGCCAAATTCACAAGCAATTTTTGGAAGGAATTCTACAAACAAATTGGGATCACTCTTAACATGAGCTCATTTTTGTACTTTCGTCACTGACAAGCAAAACAAATGGTTACAATGTTTACATCTTGCATAATGGTGGTATAACTCCACCTTTCACATGTCATCCAAGATGACACCTTTTCAAGCATTGTATGGTATTGAGCCTCCTATATGGAAGGAAATTTTTCAAGGTGACGCAAAGGTACTTGTGGTAAAAATTCAACTTGAAGAAACTCAGAGAGTAATGCAAGTACTCAAGGATAATTTAACCCTGGCACAAAATCATATGAAGCAACAAGCATATCAACATAGAACAAGAAGTGAGTTTGAAGTTTCATATTGGGTATTTGTAAGACTTCAATCACACGAGAAATTGTCACTTAAGAAACAAGAAAAGAATAAATTGGCCCCAAGTTTTATGGACCATATCAAATTATTTGAAAGATTAGTCCATTAGCATATGAATTAAAGTTACCATACAAGAGTAGAAATCACAACATATTTCATGTTTCAAATCTAAAAAAATTGTTGGGTCAACATCAATCTACTCAGACAACCCTTCCTACCTTGGACGAAGAAGGGAAACTTGTCTTAGAACTAGAATTCGTCATCAATATAATAAAAATAAGACTATGTACTCCAATAATCAAATAATACTTTATTGAGTGGAAGAATTTCCCAGAAGAAGATGCTTCATGGGAAACAGAGAATTTCCTTCAACAATATCTATCATTACCTTTCTTTGAGGACAAAACATATTAAATGAAGAGAGCAATGTTATACATAACATAAATAAATACAAAATATATAAAAAGAATGTAAATATATATGACAATAGTATAATATAATTATATATCTATAAAATATAATTAAATAATTAAATCAAAAGATGCAACTTTTTGAAAAGTCACTTAAAAGATGTCTAATTAGATATTTACAGGGCCATGAATTCATTGTAATGTTCATATCGGACATTTAATACTAATTACATTTATTTTTTATCTCGAAATCGTTCTTCTTGCTTTAGATACTAGATTCGTTGAAGGAGGGGGAGGTGGAGGAGATGTCTAGGATGATAAAGGAAGATCGAGGGGAGGTGAATGAGACGTCGAAGGTGGATGAGGAGGTGCATGAGATGTGGAGGACTAGGCTATGTCAGCAGTTGATGGAGAAGGAGATCGATTAAGATATGATTGAGGAGGTTTACCTACATGTGCCAAAGAACTATGCCTATCATGGGAAAGAGATATAACATCATAAGCTCTAACAACTTGCTGCATTAAATTCTTTAAATCACAAGGAAACATCCTCCACAACTTTGCAAATCGAGGGTACCTGATAATATATCTAGTTGGCACAAATTGAACCCCCACATATGCTAGGAGTCTCGCTATCTAGTCAACGATGTCCCATCAAAAACTCTCTTCCGACCTATTTTGACCAAGTCTAGCGCCTGGCTGGGAGACCCCAGGTTGATCTGCCTCCACAGCCATCTCATCCTCGTCCTGAGTTGGAGGAGGTTGGACATCACCATCAAAAGTCCCAACATCTGTATAACATATAGTACACCACAATAATAATTAGATAAATTCTCAAACTAGATGATTAATTTAAACATAATATTGAATTTAATTACCTTTATCATCTAGTGGCTCATCCCAGGTGAGGAATATGTTTTGACACCCTCTCCAATCCAATCCCGCGTATGGAAATGGAACAATATATAATATGACCTCCAATATTGATAGCATTTGCAACACATCTGGGTTAATCCTCAATGGGAACTCTGAATACCCCCTCTTGGGCATCATCTTCCCCCGCATGCGCATGCACGCATCTAACATCAACCTAGGCAGGCGTTGCTAAAAATATGGTCTAATGGCTTAAAGTCTCTCAAAAAATAAACAAAATAACTTTGAACCAAAAGGAAAGATCCCCTTCTTATGAATACACACATGACATCGGATAAGAGATAAACAAAAGTGTCATAAAAATAGAAAACCACCTGATGCATCTAGGTCTCATCTAGGTTTCTACATTAAATAATCAACATACTATAATAGAGGGTATCTAATGTGTTTCCCGTCAATGGTATGATGTGTGATGGATGCAACCAAATAACAGAGGCACCTCACACCCTCTCCACCAACAACATAAATGGAAAGCTTTCCTGCACACATGTGGAACTGAGAAGGGTCGATGATCTAGGGATCGACATATATTTGAACATATAGTATATAAATCCCTACTACATCTCCATCTAGGACCTCAAGTAACTTAGGTAAGTCCTCACATCTCCTAGACAGTCCAATGATAAAATAAATGTCCTCCTAAGTGGGTTGGTACCATTCATCTGGACCAACTCGAAAATACTTCCTATGATGATCCCAATGTGTGATAAACTGGGAAGGAAATGTATTATTCCCCTTCAGAGATGTTTCGTCCTTGTATAACTTGAGGAGGCCAACAATCCTCAAGAACACTCTAGTTTAAGGCTAAATGGTGCGAGGGAATAAATCTCTCTCCCTCTACCTAGCATCTCCTCTATCATGAAGTTATATTGATGAACTTGTGCATGTTGATGTTTCCTGGCCTTGCGACATCAATGTATTTATTTGACATCAATTGGCTTCATAAATATACATGTAAAATAAATATATGAACATTTAATCTAATTATAATTTTATTTTTATTTACAAAAAACCCTCGTTGTGACTAATTCACCATAATGCACTGCTTACGGTGCACTTTCATATCTTAAGAATCATTACTGATGCGCTAAAATAAGTATTGCACACTGGTAATATAATTAATATATTTAAAATATTTAAATAATGCACCAAATAAAATATGCAGCAAGATGTTTTATAAATTTTGGTAACGATGTGCCTAGAACACACCAACGCACCGAACATTGGTGCATCAATGTACAATATATAATGTAGTTTAATGATATAAATGCACCACATTTATTAATGTTTAAAATTTATATAAAACTATTCATGGTGTGCCTATGGCATGTCAGGGCATCGGTAATGATGTAATGACCTGCCCAAGGAGCATCATAAAATTATCTATATTGTCACTCTGATTAATATTTTTCAATAAACAATGTGTTTAGTTCAAGTAAGCGCAATGTCAACAGTGCGTTCACTTAAAAAATACACCTTAAAGTAAGAAATGTTATTGGTTATTGGGAATATTTTCATGGTGCACCTATGGCGAGTCACAACACAACCATTGATGCTCTGACACACCATACATGCATTGTATAAGTTATTTTCTTTTCTTTTTTGGGTATTGTTTACTGGTATGTTCAATACATTTAAGTGCACCGCGAAATCAGTGCCCTCCAAAATTGAATGCATCAATTACCATTTTAATGTTTTTTAATATTCTTTTACGGTGTGGCGGTGTGTTCATTTCGTTTGTCTCACACCGTTCGCGATGCTTTGTTTACGATTTTATACGATGCAACGCAGGTTGGTTCTCTGATGATCCATAGGTGCATTGTAATTTTTTTTTTCCAGTTTTTAGGTTTTGTTCATCGATGCATTCAATACATTTAAGTGCACCATGCAAATAGTGCCTTCCTATATTTAATGCACTAATTCAAATTTCAATACTTTTTCATAATTTTCTACGATGTGGTGGTGCGCTCGAACTATCAGTCTAGCACCATCGATGGTATGTTGTTTAAAATTCATATGGTGCACCATCAGTTGATGCTCTGACGTGCCATATGCTCACTTCATAATTAATTATTATTTTTTCAATTTTTAGGTCTTGTTGATGGGTGCGTTCAATATATTTAAGTGCACCATAAAATCGGTGCTCTCAAATACTGAATGCACTGATTACCATTTCAATGTTTTTTAATAATATTTTATGGTGTGGGAGTGCATTCATTCTGTTAAGCTTGCATTGTCTGAGGTATGTTCTATAAAAATTTATAGGGAGCACCCCTAAGCGGTGGGAGCTAAAAGGCACAAAAGCACCACACAATTTTTTTTATTTTAAATAAGAAAATTTTAAGCTTAAATCTACAAAGTAAACCGCACAAAAATTAAATTATGAAGTAAGAATCAATTTACCTGGTGAACGACTCATCGAGGCAACATCTTGGTGATGTATGGAAAATTTGAATTTAATCCCACCATTTGGAGAAATTAAAACTAGAAGCATTAGCCAATAGGAGATGAGAATATTTCCATGTCGACCATGGATGTCCAGGCGTCCAAGTGGGAGAAGTGTAGCACCAGTACAGATGAGCTCAAAACGCAATGGGGATGGTAAAAATGAGTTTTACCTCGTGATTTTTTAGAATAACCCATGTCTGCTGCATCAGAAAAAGATAGCGCATCGGTGCATCCAATAATATTGGCGCACCAAAGAGCAAGGTTTTTTAGTAAAAATTAACATGTTTTCCAATGAAATTATGTTTTATAATTTTTATATAATAATAAACAATGCGCTTTTCCTTAGAAATGCATCAGGTCTTTTTTGAATATCTAGCGCACCAGTTCTTTGTTTTCAAAATTTTGCGAGTGGTATCAATAAAAGTATGTTAATATAGTGGCACGTTATTTTTTATGGAACAAACCAAGGATTTGTTGTCAAACGCACCAGTGTAGGTTGTATCAATTAATGCACCGTGCTAGGTTTCGTAAAATAATGCATTTTTTTAATTAATTTTTTTATTAATAGTTTTCTCTAGCATGGTGAAATAAAATTAGTAGCTTTCCCGGTGTGTTTTGTTATGAAATGCACCATATAAAAACACCTGCTAAAATATTATGAATATTTTAATAAAAATATATTACGGAGCATTTAGGTTTATGGAAACACATCAGGGGGTTTCTGTGTAATTAATGCATCGATTTTCATTTTTTTCTTTCTCCTATTTGATATATTTTTTTGGACACAGTGCAACATGGTATATGGATTCCCAATGCATATGTGTTATATAAGCATCGATGCGTTTATGTGTAATTAACACAGGTTTTGAGTTTTTTGTTTTTTCAGCTTGATGATTTTTTTTGATGTGGTGCAAGGTTTTATATGGCTTCTCGATGAGTATGTGTTATAAATGAACCGATGCGTTTGGGTTAAAATAAGTGCAACAACAAAAAGAAATCCATTAAAACCTCATGTCGCTCACCTTCGCTAGTGACCTCCGCTATAAATGGATATTTGAAGACTTTTGAGCGGAGCATCCACTATAACCTTTGTTACAAGGCATTTTCCTTGTAGTGGATGAAGGATCAAGTCGTGAAACTAGAGAAAGACCAAGTTTGAGATTCTAAAACTATCGATGGTCTAAAATCAATATTATATCAAATTGAAGCTAAGCTATGGGAAGGAAAATAATAATTAACGAATATTGTAAGATATGAGGCTGTCAGCGCTGTATCTTGGGAAATGAGTAAGGTGAGAGCATAAATAAACACAAGCATGAAAGAAGGGATTAGAGAAGGGTTTGAAGAAATCATGAAGTTAATCAAGGATAAATAAGTCTCCATCAATATTGATTTGCTAAAAATAAACTAGAAATATATAACTAATTTCTTCAAGGTGGAATTTCCACAAAAGCTTATAGATCACAATCACTTTTCGGGCCTTAACCCCAATCATCCATACTCGAGTTCAATGCGACCAATGAGTGGATATCCAATGAGGACCAATCTAGAGTTACCAAAATTTAAGGAGGAGACAAAACAGAGTGTGGCATGGATCAATAATGCAGAAGAATTAATTTCCATATATAAAATCTAGTCTGATGACGAGAACATAAAATATGCATTGATGTAACTTGAATTCCATGATTAAAATTGGTATATGTGGTGGAAATTACCACTAAGGTTCACTCCTATAACTGGGATACGTTAAAAAATGACTTCGTAAAATATTTCAAAATGTGATTGAGAATGATTTTTTGCAAAAATAACCAGACTATAATAAAAGGGTGATGTGGAGGAGTACACATATGAATGGGAAGCATTAGTAGCATAAGTACTAGAGTTAACAGATGATCAATGACTCCAGATGTATATACAAAGGTTAAAACCATACATCAAAGACGAGTTAGAATTGCACAATATATCAAACTTAGATAAGGCCAGGTGTAAAGCAAAAATTATTGAGGAAAAGTTTAAAAAACCATGGATAAAAGCCCTTGACAAATGTTATTTATGACAAAAGGAGTCGCAATGCAAATATTATAGAGACAACTTGTCACTAAGACATACGTGCAATAATTCCCAAGCACATGGATATCAAGCTGAATTAGAATAAAAAACATCCATCAATCATCCTGACAATAATATAAAAAATAAGAATAACACTTATCATCTATGTGGCGAAAATTAGATCTTAAGCCATAAATGTGTATATAGTCATACAACTCACTTAAATGGGAAAGAACTACAAGTTTCTGCCGAACAAGATACATTCGATTTTGACTCATATAAAAACTCACCCGAGGTATGAATAGTGGTAATCACATGCACCCAACAAACTTATTAAGAAAAATATTCAGTGACACCTAATAAAATTGTCACCTAAAAGCAAGAAACTCGGTTATGTATATATAAATTTATTTCTCCCCATTTGAGAATTTTTACAATTGTAACGATGAACAACTCTTATCCCAGACGATAAAATATGAAAAGATAGGATCTAAAAGGTTACATCTTACAAGAACTATTAAGAATAAAGAGATCACAATTCTAGTCAACCTAGAAGTAGACAATTAAGTGCAAAAGAACTTAATATGTTTATATACACTATGAATAATCTTGTAGTCTCTATTATCATCGACATGCAGAAGAAGTAGGCAAATTCCATAATGTTCCTTTACAAATACAAGACTTAAATCTACAACTCAATTGTTATTCCTTACACCTTAAAGGAGTAGTTATGTTGTTAAGAGTTGAATAGCTAATACAGTTAGGAACCTATGCTACCAACTTACAAGAACAATATATGGAATTAGGATGGAATGGAAGTAATTACAAGTTGCATGGATTGAGAATATCACCGCTCAAGCAGAAGGAATTACAACACAAAATAATTCCATGTACATATAAGGATAAAGGAATCAATCTAGATTGTGTATCTCAATTCATTGCTTCAGAAATCCAAATTAAAGATGCTATCAACAAAATTAGCTTTGAGGAAAAAGATCCCTTTAAAGAGGGTGGCAATGTTAAGAACATAAATAATAAATTTAATATAAATTTAATAATCATTAATTAATAATAACTACAGTTAAACTTAATAGGGAGTGACTCCTCCCATTAAGTGCCCAAACCATATAAATAGTAGGCCTTCAATTGTAAAATAATCGCCCCTTTTATCATATTATTCAACCATATATTTGAACAGAAATTTGTCATAGAGTAGGAATGGTTATTTGCACTTCAGATGTTGTCACCTAAGGTAGAATTATGTTACCAAAAATAAAAGTAATTAAAAAATAACATGTAAGCACGATAAAATAAAAAAATTAAAAGCAAATGACAAGTAATTAAAAGAATCCATTTCTACTCATAAAATATAAAAATTAAAACCAACATAGATCCATATTAAACCTGGATCTATCAAGCACTAAGAGGGATCAAATTTATGGAGGTGTAATTTTAATGGATGTGTAAAAAAATTTAAAAATTACACCTCAAGAAATTGGATCCCTCTCGGTGCATGATATATCTGGGTTTAAGATGGATCTATGTTGGTTTTCATTATCTCGACAATGTTTGCATTCTCAAGATACTTGAAGATAATTTAAAAAAAAAAATTCATAGATTCAACATTATCCTTATAAGACTCGGCCCTACAGCCATCGAGCTTACTTATTTACCAAAATTGAGTTTATTTTTCTTTTGTAATTTGAATACTTGTGAATTTTAAATTGTTGTTTTATTTTCACCTTTATCCAATCATATGGTTATTTTATTCAGTGTTAATTCTTTAAATATTGATACAAAAAAACCTCATCCTCATTGCTTTCAAACATATATTTTATTCCTTCTTCCACTTCCATTAGGTCCTTTTGATTCTTGATAGTATCAGTTTTTTCTCATTCTACAACAACTTTTAAACTCTTTATATTGTCAATAAACTATTTTATAGCAATATTTTGTATTTTATTTCTACAAGGGCTTTGAAATCACCCTTCGTCAACCACGAATTATTAAAGTTTGATGGAACACAAGGTTTCAAGTCTTTTAGATCAATTTGCAGAAGGATAGGAAAGTGATTTGAAGGGCTCCCATAACCTACCCAAGATGTTATCTTGGGACTTTCTTCTATCAATTATTCTAATCTAAAAGTACATCCATCCTCTTGGAAATACGATGTTATCTTGGGACTTTTATTTATTTATTCTATAACTAAGAACCTATCCACTCTCTTGGAAATACCCTCCCTACCTTTTTATGAAATTCCCTCAAGTTGGGGATATTTTTGTAGGATCCACATCAATAATATTTTGAACCTAAAAAAGTGATTGGAAAAAAGGTGTAATAGAATCAGATCTAGCCACTTCTTCCCATGTCTCCCTCTGATTGAGAGTAAGGTTGAGATCCCCTTCGACACTTACTTTTTCTCCCTTTAGGGTACCATCTTCTCCTAAACCCTTCCAAAATGACTTTCTATCCCCGTAGGGGTTGTACAAGTTTATTATCCCATTAAAATTCACAAACTCTTTAGAATTAAGTTCTACCATTATACTTGCAGGCATAAAATTATGTAACTATGCCTCTTGACAAACCCTTAGCATCCATCGAACAAAATTCCTTGCCACCTTTTTCATAAAAGGTGACAAGGACTCCATTGCTTTCAACTTGACAGACATTAATTCTAGTAACAAAAATATATATTGTTTATAACTATAATAAGACATTTTTGGGCTTATTAATTAAGGGAATCCTTGATCCCTCTTGAATTTAGAGATAATTTAATCATTTAGGCATTGATTTGAGGGTCTTGCCTAGTCTAAGCACCTAACTTATTGTTAATTGTTTACCTTCTCTTATCTCTTCTCTAGCATTATATTTTATCAAAGAAACAAATGATTTTATCCCTATTATGGATGGACATTCTTGGTAAGGATAACACCCATTCCAAAACCCCTAGATCCTCACCCAAGTCCTTTCCACTTTAATTGATATGTGGATATATGGATTGGCTTTATTCTTTTTATAAATCTTCTTTGAGGAGGGGTTTTGGACAAGAATCCTTCCCAACATTATGATATTTTTCTAGTATCCTAACCTCATATATATCATATTGAGATACTCCATCAGGGGTAAAAAATCTATCAGAACCCATGGGATACCTTTTGCTAAGGGTAATATCATATTCATACTTCCTAACAAGAGTATTTAGGGACTTAGTTTCATTATGTCCATAAGCCTTTTTTGGAAAAGGGTCAACAACCTCACACCCATCAAAATAAGGGGAGCTATTATATGAAACCTTAAAAGATAAATAAGGTTCTACATTAGGCATACCTTGGTTAGCCGTAGTCAATCCTTTCTCAAAAATCTCAAAAATTTCACCTTGAACCTCCTCTATAAACTTGGAAGGAGACAATGAGTAGGAACTACTATAGGATGTTACATAGGATTTTAAGCGTGACCATTTTCATGGTTTTGTTCCTTCAAATAATAAGAAGAGCCTTTCGTATCCCCAACATGGTTCTCCTTTTTAACCATATTTTATTCTTCCGGGGAAAATCTTCCCTAGGAGTTTTACAATCATACCACAAATGACCCATTTGATGATAAGCTCCACATATATAGGGGATTTCCAAAATTCCAACTTTTGAATAGATGGGCCCTATTGTATATCTATTTCTACTAGAAAACCCTCTCTTAAGTCAATCTACACCAATAATCAAAAAATTATATAATCTTTTTTATCCCAACAATCATCCTCCATTATAATGAAGTGACCTATAATATTCCTAATTTCTTCTAAGATTCTTTTATTCAATAGTTTTAATGGAAGTCTCGACAACATGATCCAAATTGCTTGCACATAAGATAGTCTCTCTCTAGGGTTGAGTCCCATCTTCAATCTGCTTTAACATAGATGCCAAGGGCCCCATAACTATTTTGTTCTTAGGAGGATTTCCACTATATGCATTTTTCACCATGAAACAAATCATCCCAAGGACCAACCTTTGGGTTTCTTCTCCCCCATACATCTCCATACTAGTTCTTTCTCCACCAAACCTTCAACCTTTGACAAGCCCACATCCATAACAGCTACCATTTTAATTCTTTTAGAATTCACCTTTATACAATTATTTTTCTAAAATATATATAGTTTATAATTGTAATACAACATTTTTGAGATTATTGTTTGAGGGAACCCTTGACCCCTCTTGAACTTAGAGATAAGTTAATCATTTAGGCATTGATTTGAGAGTCTTTCCTAGTCTAAGCACCTCACTTGTTGTTAATTGTTTACCTTCTCTTATCTCTTTCCTAGCATTAGATTTTGACAAAGAAACACATGATTTTATTCCTATTATGGATGGGAATTCCTGGTCTAAGGATAGCCCTCATTCCAAAACCCCTAGATTCTCACCCAAGTCCTTTCCACTTTAATTGATATCTAGATATAAGGATTGAATTTGTTCTTTTTATAAATATTCTTTGAGGAGTTTTGGAGAATATTCTTTTCAACATTATGATATTTGTCTAATAACCTAACCTCATATATTACATTGTGATACTCCCTCAAGGATCAAAACCCTATCATATCACATGGGATACCTTCTAGGGTAATATCATATTCAAACTTCGTAACAAGACTATTTAGGAAAATAGTTTCACTACCTCTATAACCCTTTTTTGGAAAAGGATCAACAACCTCACAACCATCAAAATAAAAGGGACCTAACATGAGAAACCTTAGAATATAAATAAGGGTCTGTGTGCATTAATGGAGGTGGGTCACAATTTTTGGCAAGGTGTTTTTAGAAAAAAACAAAAAAAAAATACCTCGATCGAGGGTTTATAGCATGCTTGATTGAGGTTATCTTAAACCCATGATTGAGCTTTTGGTAAACCCTCGATCGAGGTTTTAAGACCTCAATCGAGGGTTAAAAATAAGCTCGATCGAGGGTTAAAGAAGACCTCAATCGAGCATTTCTAACCGTCTATAAATAGGCAACAAACCCATCATTTAATTCACTTCGTTTGTTGGATAGAAAAGGGTCATTTATATTCATTCGTAGATATGAATCATATAGTAATTGCGTCATAGATGTGATTATGGCTCCAATCAATCACATCTATAACTCCAATTGCTCCACGACTAATATCTACACATAAAATCTAGAGAAAGTGGCAGTAGTAATGCTTTTACTTGTTTTTTCTTCAAGGTATGTACTATTACCCACAAGTATCATTTTTCTAGTCGAAATTATGTTTTATTAAATTTTATTATCATATAATTTTATGTTTGATTTTAATTGAATTTGAAGACCTTGTTCCCATGAACAATACGAGATTTTAAAAACTTTAATATGGGCACTCGAATATTTTTTTAGTTAAAGTTTTGAAAAGCTCGATTAAGATTTTCTCTAACCACACATAAACATTGAATAGAGCTATTTAAAAACACGTGTATTTCCATATGCATCATGTAAAGTTTCATTTAATGAAGTCTTTCAAAAGATGCTTGGACACCTTGTATTTTGAATCCCCATTTGAATTCATGACATTGAACATTTTCAATTCTTGTCGAAATAAGATGTATTATCATGTTTAGTTTCAAAAAAATTTGTTTTTCGGATCCCACAGTTGCCATAACACCTTTTCTTTTATTTGTTTTCNCAATTTTGAAGAGTAAACAATGGACATTGATATAACCCAAGGAAATGAGGTCATATTTTTTTTCATGCTCACATTTTCATCTCTCTAAAGGTACTAAAAATAATTTTGGACACGAGCCACTTATTAACTTCTTCAATTTTTTAAGGTCACATAGTTCATTAAATGCAAAATTCCACACATTAAATGACATCGAAATGTTTTTTAAAAAATATCATTGAGAAGCCAACATAATATTCTACAATTTGTTTTTTTTACTACAAGTCAAAATTCACATGGAATATATTCGTTTCAAGGGCTTCTATCTAGCACATGAGTAAAAAATCAGGTTTTCATCACCAAATTTGGCCAAAAAGTGTTACCCACCTTCATGGAATCACCCGTCTATATTAGGCATACCTTGGTCAACCCTATTAAATACTTGCTTAAAAATCTCAAAACTGTCACTTTAAGTCTGCTCTATAAACTTTGAACGAGACAGTGACCAGGAACTACTACAATATGTGACAAATGATTTGAAGTGTGTCCATGTTTGTGGTTTTCTTCCTTTAAATATTCATAAAATACTTTCACATCATGCACATGGTTCACTTTTTTTAACCATAGTTTCTTATTTTGGGCAAAATCGGCCCTAGGATTTTGGCAATCCTCCCACAATTGGCCTATTGATGATATGCTCTGCATATAAAGGGGGTTTCCAAAATTCCAACTTTTGAGTAGATGACCCCTTTTCTATATCTATTTGTACTACCAAACCCTCTCTTAAGTCAATCTCCACTAATAATCTAAAAATTATATAATCCTTTTTTTCCCAACAATTGTCCTCCATCGTAATGAAGTGACCTAAATAATTCCTAATTTCTTCCAAGATTCTTTTATTCAATAGTTCTAATGGAAGTCACAACAAAAAGACCCAAATTTCTGGCATATATGATGGTTACTCTCTCGGGTTGAAGCCCATCTTCATTCCTCTTTAACATAGACTCCAAGGGCCCCATAACTACTTTGTTCTAAGGAGGATTTCCACTCTCACACATTTTTTCTAAGGATGATATGAGCTAACTTGCTATTAGCTCAAAACAAAATAATTTAGATGGAACTACCTTCCACGACCTTTTCCTTAAAACAAAGTAGTTAAATGGCACTACCTTCCATGACCTTTTCCTTCTAATCATTAGAAAACCCTTTGCTCTAAACTATGTAGAAGTCTCTTATCTCTTAGGTTCAATTCCTTAGTCACGATGTATATAGTTGAATTAGGGTTTCCTATTAACACAAAATCAAAGATCAAGCTATTAGATAATACAAAATGAGAATGAACCCTATTATAATCATGCCAAAAAAACTCTTTTCTTTTGAATGAGGACACCCTAATAAATAAAATATCATCTCGTTTTTTTAGATTCTTCCAAGAACCTTTCCTACCCTATCCCGTATAAAAGCAAATATTCCATTGCATGGTTTCCACACTACACTTCATTTACCTTGCCCTTATTTGAGTCCATTGAATTTAAGGTTTTATTTAAAGACCTGGTACATTTCCATGTGTCTTTAAGCTCTTAATGGGACCTAAAAGTTGAGATGGGACTTATAAACTCGCCATCATCATAGTCCACCAACCTATAAAAGCAAATATTCCATTACATGGTTTCCACCCTACAGTTCATTTACCTTGCCCTTATTTGATTCAATTGAATTTAAGGTTTCATTTAAAGACTTAGTACATCTCCATGTGTCTTTAAGCTCTTAATGGGACATGAAAATTGAGATGGGACTCATAAACTTGCCATCATCATAGTCCACCAATTTAGAGCCCTTATGCATACTATTAATAGAGCTGAAAGGGACCGTAAGACTAGTCATATGTGACACCAACCTAGGGTAATCCTAGAAACAACGAGTGCTGAGTGCTAAGCCATCATACCTTTTTATTCTTCATGTTGTGTTCAGGTTTCATTTATATCATGTTTATTTGGATTGATTAATGGTTAAATATATATTGAAAATAAAAAAAATAAAAATAAAAACTTAAGTTTTGGGTGTTAAAGGAAGAATTAGCAAATGACTTCAATTTGATTGATATCCATTCAGAGCTCATATTGATTAGCACAATATATTAATTATACATATATTAATAAGTTTCATGATTAATTTACAATCTTCAACATGAAATGATATAGATTAATTTTGTGTACAGTTGTTTGGTTAGTCTACATTGAAATGACACAAACAAGTGTTAAATAATACAAACAAGTGTTAAAACTGATTTTGAAATTGTATACAATCTCTGTATTATACACATAATTTAAATAACATATGTTTTTGATGGTTAAATATATATTATTGAATATTAAAAGAAATTATGAACTTATATTGTGGGTGATAGAAGTTGAATTATGAAACCAATCTAAACTACTTTGTTTCATTTTCTTTTGCATATAATTATTGAGTAAAGAATATCGAGAAAAGTAATATAAATATTATTAGTAGTTAGTTATAGTGATTACAAATTATAAACCAAAACTTGACTTTGGATTTTATATAGATTAAGGATTATATAAATGTTAGAGATTATATGTCATGGGATTTGACCTCCATTTACAACAAGTGACTTTATATCAATCGAACTTCAATGAGCTACTCCATTTACAACAAGTGACTTTATATCAATCGAACTTCAATGAGCCACACCTGTTCACGCTAATAAAGAGTAAAGGTATATTTTTAAGGGATATAGGAACGAGCTACTCCATTTACAACAAGTGACTTTATATCAATCGAACTTCAATGAGCCACACCTGTTCACGCTAATAAAGAGTAAAGGTATATTTTTAAGGGATATAGGTTAAGGATTAATGTATACATCTTGTATGAATTTGTTGTTAAATGATAGGGATCATATCATATTTAGGCTTGAAATTTGATGGTCAGGAATTTGACAGTAAATTTGACCTGTAATCAAGCGATTTGCCAATCAAATACAGTAAAAAAATCCTAAAAAACCATCACAATTCTATTTAAAATTTGTCAAAACAGTTTACAGAGTGGTCAAAAATGACTACGGTTTTTGTTTCAAATTCCTACACTGTTATTCATCCTGAAAGGAATTATTGCTAGCTAGCCTTGCACCCTCGCCTCTGTAAGTGCTTCTGTTTCTGTGCTTCTGGTGCTTTGCAGCAGCCACCTGTTTCTGCAGCCTCACACTTATGTGCTCTCAAGGCTCACGCTTATGTGCTCTCAAGGCTCGCCGTCCACCTGCATCTTTTGACACTTGAGGTTTTTCTTTCCTTGCCCTTGCAGATGAACCACCCGCATGATTATGCTTACGATTAGTTCCGCCGGGGCCTTGACGAGCTCCTGCCCGGGTAGCTCTAACATACCCAGAATCAGCCGAGGGTGGATTCACCGGTGGAACGTCATTTGATGTAGCTGCATAGTATTCGTCATCCATCTCGTCTTCTTCGTAGCCGGGATCATAATCATCATCATATGTCTTCTGTTGAAGAAACCATGATGCTCGCAACAGCAGGCATATACTTTCCTCGAACATGTAATCGCGCAAAGTCCCATCTAGTGCTCTGCACACAATCAAGCAGGAGAAAGGGTGCTTGCATTGAGGACACCAAGGATTGCCCGCCGCGTAGGAAGCCCATCGAAGGATGCATGTTACACAGTAAGTGTGCCTACAACCTTTTATCTCTGCACTCTCCTCTGCCTGCATAGGATCAAGGCAAATCGCACACACCCAAGAGTCATCTTTGGGAGTATTGTACTGCTTTTCCTCATCTTGCCACCTTTCGTCTGTAGCCGCGTTCCCTGAGTTATCCAGGGGCTGGTAAAGCACTTATCCATGTCCAGAAAGCCCTCCATTGATGCCATTTTAGAGAGATTTTTTCTCAGAAAACAGGACCTCACAGTGTCTGGTGAAAGAATTCAGATCTTCTGATGATGAATTTGACCTGGACCGGTTATCAAGGGCTCCTCAACGTAACCCTGACCCTGATGATGGGTACAATGAAGAAGTTCTGATGGCATTATACAATGAAGAAGTTGTTGTGATGGCATTAGAGATTTTTATATAATAAGTTTTAATTATATTTATGTTGGCATTATTAGAAAACAAAAATTATGTAGGCTTATAAAATAAAATAAAATAAATTAAAATAAATCAGTTTTAAATTTGGATTTTAAGAGGATTTAATTTTCAATTGGAAGTTCATGTTTTACAGTTAGACCACTCTTTTTATCTCTCAAGTCCTTTTTTAGGACAACAATCAACAACTATTGGAAAATGCCAACTCTCACCAAATCATCTATTTATTAAACAACTTCATTTCTTGAGGTGTAAATATTTTAAATTAATTAAAAATTACATTGTTTTTTCTTCCCCAATTTATGTTGAAACTTTGCTAAATATTTCTTTATTATAGGTTCAAGAGAATTTTGGACTTTGCTAAATATTTCTTTATTATAGGTTCAAGAGAATTTTGGAAATGCTGTCAATAAAATTTTAATGTCAAAATTTAGACATCTTTAATATATTAAAGACTAAATAAGACTATTAATGATGTTGACATAGTCAATAAATTTGAGTTTATTAATTTTTTATTATGTCAAACATTCATGGATGCATGGATGCAGTGACATTTATAAATTCTAGAGATAGGACTACAATTATGTAATACCTAAGACATTTGTAATATAATTTGTTTTTGTCATTTTTTAAATTTATATAATATCTTTTCTTTAATCTATAAAGTTTAGAATCTCTACATAATCTAAGTTTAGAATCTCTACATAATCTAGAATATCTTCATATAAGCAAATTGTAAACCAATTTTAAATTCTATATATGTGGAACTTTTTGAATATTTTTTTAATTTTACTAATATTGCTTGAATGGATTTTATTGTAATAGATAACAATGTTAAATGATGAGGAAAATTTGAGGACCGCTGCTAGATTAAATAAGTAATATGGTGATGATAAATGTTATTACTTTTGCAAAAAATGTAGAGACTTAAAAACTAGAAGAATTCTAAGGGAACCATAAAACATTGTCAAAATTTTGGGAACTCTAAAGTGGGGAGGTTCATATTTGTTGATGGAAAATATTTCATACGGGAGGATAAGATATTATTTTGGATTTTGGTCAAATTGAATGTTATTTGGGTTTTCCTGCAGAACTTAATATCTCTTGGGGTTCGAAGGTATTTGTTCAAAAATTGGATTTCTGGGAGACTTATTTTAGATGTCACGTTTCTTGAAATACTAGACATTTAAAGGATCAATCTGAGGGTGTGGCGACAAAAGAAGGCTTGGACAATGTGAAAGAGGATTGTTTGAAGAGTTTGTCTAGGGTTTTGTTGGGCACGAGTTCATCAAGAAAATTGTCTCCTAACTTGGCAAGTGGATATTGGTAGCTATTCTTTACCTACTATGGTGGATCTTTCTTTCTCTAGTAAGTTAAAATACCTCTTCCTCTCTTTTTACAAATCTTTAAATGAAAAGGAAATCATATTCTTGGATGGGGTAGAGGATAGATATAATCTGTCGTGCTAAAAACGCTCTAGTGATTTTCTTTGCAAGCCCTCTAAGAATGGGCTGATATGATATTTGATTGATTCTAGAGTTATTGTAGAGAAGGAGGTTTTATGTTTGTTGTTGATCTACGACTCTCATAAGACTTTGGTTGAAAATTATTCCAGGATCGGGGGGCATGAGATCAATGGGATGGTGGATCACTATACTATTTCTTTGTTGAATTCCTCGAATAAGATGGGTTCCTCGGAGAATCTTATTTTGGATAAAATTGATTTGGGTACCCGGGTTGAAGGTAATTCAATTACTACTCCAAAGGAGGGTGTTGAGTCTTTAAGTATAATTGTCATTTGTTTAATCCCTACTTACAAGGAAGTGCTACAAAAAATGCCATTAACTTTGTATAATTCATATTATCGTCTATCAAAAGACAAAGACAAAGTGCCTTCTTCTGTCTATCCAAATGTTACCATTTGAAAAAAAAAGGAACAATTGGAAGAAAGATGTCGTTCAAGGTGGCTTAGCTTCCTTGGAGTCGACCATATCTCAGAATTTAAGCCCTTTTTTCTTAGGAGTTTGTTCTTGTGTTGTTTCTATTGATGTAAGTTCGATTGATACTCTCAGGTCCCTTAGAGAAAATGTGCCCTTGAAATCTTTTTCTTAATAATTTTAATGTCTTCCAATATTAGAGGGGTGGGGGTGCCTCAAAATTCAATGCTCTCAAAATACTTCTAGAGGTGTCAAAGTCGGATGTTCTTCTTGTACAAGAGACCATCGTGTCTAGAAATAAGGCGAGAGAGGTTTACTTCAAGCTTCTTCTGGGTTGGGATTGTTGTATTGTTGATGCATCAAGACTTTCTTAGGGTTTGTTCTCTTCTTGGAACCCTCAGATTGCAAATATTAAGGATTATTTGTTGTGTGTAGGAATTAAGTTGGAGGGTAATAATCGAGGCATGGATCAGGACGTTATGGTGATAATTTGTTATGGTCCCTACAATGGTAAACACGAATTCTAGAATAATGCTAAAGACAATAGGATTTTGAAGAGCCATAACCTAATCTTTGGAGGTGATATAAACCTGACTCTAGTAGCAAGAGAGGTTTGGGGATTCAATGCTTGATTGGATGCTTTGACAGGATTGTTTAGCCAAATGTTTGAAGATTCTAATCTTATTGATATTATTCCAAACCCTATGTTACCAACTTGGAGGAATGGTTGCGTAGGTAATTCAAGAGTGGAAAAGAGACTTGATCATTTCCTTTATGCCTATCATTTTAATGAAAGTATAGGAAGATACAGATCATGGGATGTTAATGTTAGTACATCATACCATATTCATGTTTGTTTGAAGCTGGAAAGTGATTTTTCAATAGTTTCCTATCCTTTTAAACTCCATCATTCTTGGACATAATTAGATGAGTTTAATTAGATGATTAGAGATAAGTGGAAATATCTACATTAGGTTGTGGGAGACTCTGCTATGCATAAATTGTCTCTTAATTTAAAAGAAATAAACAAATGTATAACTCGGTGGGAAAATAAGCATAAACAATTAATGAAAGAAGATTTGATTAATTTGAGGCAGAGGTACACTATGTTTTTTTTACGAATGACACAGGGGTATTCATTGGTTTGGAAAATGAAGAATTGGATATCTTGGAAGCCATGAAGTCTTGAATTATATGGATGGGAGGAGGCTTGGAGATTTAAGAGGCAGGCTATGTGGTTGAGCCAAGGAAACAATGATACTCATTTCCTTCATAAATATGTTGATCACTGCATAATACAAAATTTTATTTGGGATATTGTAGATCCAAATGGGACAGGTCTCTCTACTCAAAAGGATTTAGAACAAGCAATAATTAACCATTTTGGAGCCCCTTTTCAATAGTCTTGATAAATGATATTGGGCCACAATTGAAGGTTATCTAGTGTTTCCTAAGGACGTTCACTATTGATGAGGCAACTAAAATTGGGGAGCCTATAACTTTGAAGAAGATAGAATCCATTTTAAAAAAATTCGCAAAATCCAAAAGCCATGGTCTAGACGGTATGTCAATGGAATTCTTTCTTCAATATTTGGATGTATTTTGTAATGATTTATTAAACGTAGTTGAATAAGCTGGAGTTCAAGGGAAGGTTTTGGGGCAATAAACACCATGTTGATAGCCTTAATCCCAAACATTACTGAGGTTTCTTCCTACAATGATTACATGCCTATTTTTGTGCAATCTAACAAAGTTATTGCAAAAGTTA
Source organism: Pseudotsuga menziesii (assembly GCA_001517045.1). Taxonomy (NCBI): domain Eukaryota; kingdom Viridiplantae; phylum Streptophyta; class Pinopsida; order Pinales; family Pinaceae; genus Pseudotsuga; species Pseudotsuga menziesii. The sequence goes on along the minus strand of LPNX010555681.1, from coordinate 1,088,224 downwards.
TGGCTAATAGAATCAAGGGTCATTTGGATTTCGACATCTCAAAGGAACAATTTGGTTTTTATAATTATAGATTAATATTTGATGCAATTGGTACAACATAGTAGAGTCTCCATTATATAATGCTAATGAAACATAAGGCTTTGACCTTGGAGATGGATTTAGTGAAAGCATCTGAAGAAGTAAACTAGGCTTTTATGAGGTTAGTTTAGTTACAAATTGGATTAAGCTTGTAAGTTATAGATTGGATATTGGCCCTGTGTGTCATTAACAAACTTTGTTGGTTTGGTCAATGGTACTCCCCCCTTTTTCTTCAAAGGGAATAGAATACTGTGACAAGGATCTCCCTTCCTCTATTTTTTCTAATTGTCATTGAAGGACTTAACAAGTTCATTCAAAAAGCTAGAAGGGATGGAAGGATAAAGGGTATCAAAATATCCTCTAGTTATTGTATTTCCCATTTACTTTTCATTGATGAAGTTCTTCTATTTGGGAATGGTTCAATTGAAGGATGGTCATCATATTATGAGTACATTAAACTATTATGTGATGCTTCATGCATGGAAGTTAGTGAGCATAAATCCAATTTTTTTTATAAATGAAATTTCATAAGAGTACTTGGGACAAGCTAAATTACTTTTTCCTTATCAACTAGAGTCAATTGAGAAGGGTTTAAATATCTTGGATATTTCTTGAAGCCTAATATTTATCTGGAGAATGACTTGTTGTGGTTACTTTCAAAGGTTGAGAAAATGATTGACAATTGGGCCTACATATGGCTCTCCCTTGGGGGGTGACTAGTGTTGCTTAAATATATTATTCAAAACATTCGTCTTTACTGATTATCCCTAGCCAAATTTCCTAGGTTCATTTTGAATAGATAAGATAAATATTCTTTATCTTCCTCCGGTCGGGCTTAAAAAGAAAAAAATAAGTTCATATGATCAACTGGACCAAAATCACAATTCCAAAAAAGTTTGGTGGTTGGGAGGTAAAAAATATGTTTTGGTTTGATTAAGAACTGACATTGAAGAGTTTATGGAGGGGGGTGTATTGGTCAGGGACTATGGTGTGAAATACTCAAAGACATATATAATGAATATTCGGTTACGTATTTTCTTAGAGGTTTTAAAAAAAATTATTCTGCTTCAAACATCTGGAGAGGATTACTTGAATCTCTCTCTGACTTGACAAATTAGTGTGCTTGGAAGATAGGTAAAGGAGATCATGTTAAAATTGGGCTCTACCCATTTATTGGTAGTAATGAGTATTATAACCTCTCATATGTTATCATTTACTCTTTAAGAAATCTTGGCATTTGTTTTATGTAAAAAGTTAGAAATTTGGTGTTTAGGTCTTTTGGAAATCATTATTGTCTTCAGTTAGTTGATCTGGGTTTTGAGGGAGATATTTTTTAGGAATGGGAGTTCTTTATCAAAGGATTAAACCACAATGGTGTCACGATGTCAGACATGGACAGCGTTGTTTTCTGGTCATGGAATACAATCACTGGACATGTTAATTCCAAATTGGCTATTGAGGCTATAACTTTCTCTTATGTAGATCTCCAAGAGAAGTGGTGGTATAATTATATTTGGAGTGGAATGTGACTTTAACGATTAAAAAGTTTTAATGGTTAGTTCTTGGAAATACAGTCTTGATTGTGGATAGTGTGATAAAAAGAGGTGGTTTTAGTCCAAATTTATACTCTCTCTAGTTTTTGAGGGAGGAATTGGTGGATCATTTGTTCCTTTCCTATGTGTTCTCTCAACAAGTTTGGAAGGAAGTCTCCTTATTATTAAAAACTATTTCTATATGGTCATGTAAGTGATTCCTTCACTGTTTTGAATATTGGTTTTCAAAAGTTAGTGATTTCAAACATTTACCTCTTTTTGTGATCTAGGGGATTTGGAGACACCATAACTCAATTATATTTGAAAATGCGCAACCAAATGTTATCAAGGTTAGTTCAAAAAATGTTGGTTTTTTTATAGAATTTAGCAAAAAAAAGAATTGCAATGTACAAATGTTCAAAGATCCATTATTTTCTACAAATTATTCTATTGGGTTTTTTATGGAACTTCTAAATCAGAACAATGTGGAGAAGGGATGGTCATCAAATTGAGTAGTGATCATTATTTTCAGTTATAAATGGATGTGGGATTGGTTACAAATACGAGAGAAGATATTTTATCTCTTTGGGTATTACTCCTTTTTGCTTATACAAAAGATATTATATCGTTACAGGCGGTAGGTTATTCAAGAGTCATTGTATATTGGGAAGTTGGGATATCAAATTTACAAGTGACTTTTTGGAGTATTTGGAAAACATAATTAGGAGAATTCAATCAAATTTCAACCATTTGTATTTTAGGCACACCTATAGGGATCGTGTGTACGGGGAATGAACCCCAATAATTCCCTGAGCGCTATGGTTGAGGTTGCGAGGCGGTTGTAATGTTACCATATGTGATAGTGCACAAATATGATATGTCAGTCAGGGAAGGAGGAGGTGTTAAGGACAAAAAGGTGTCCATCAAAGGGGGGTTAGAAAATAAGCATCGACCAACAACATACAGGGAAGGTATGGAAGGATTTTCAATGGTAGGGTCTACAGTAGGTGGGACATGTTCCAGTGTATCTGGTCCCTTAGGGTCATAATACGTCAGTTGGTCGATGGCCATGATCTACCCATCATGGGGGAACATCAAGAGTTGAAAGAGGGTAGAGGCAATGAATTGCATTGCATACATATAACTACGCCCGAGGAGTAGGTTGTTGAAAACCTCGATGTCAATAACCATTGTTTTTCCAAATAACTCAACAGGGACATTCATGAGGACGCCATGGGGTTGAGTAACACAACCATCATAGGCGTGAAGAGTGGTGGAAGAAGGTTGAAGGGTTGGTGATCCAAGTTTATTCCAAGAAAATTTTGACATAATGCAGGTGGATGCCCCCTCATCAATGAATGACCAAATTCCAAATAGTGATTGGAACCTGGAAGGTTATGGATGATGGCATACAGGGTTTTTCTTGATCCAAGTCAAAAGTGATCAACTGAGAATCAGAGGGATTAGCGACACCTAATGCGGATAGCAACGCTTTGCGTTACAAAGGAAACTTTTTAAGAACTTTCAGAGCAGACATGACAGAGGGAGATTGGGCCAAGTCGTCTACTATATTGTAGTTGAAAGCGGCTATGGAAGTGGGTTTATTCGTGACACAATGCAAAGGTAACCGTGGGAATTTGGAATTCCTATCTGTGGGGCCTCTAAGAAAATGTGAGGACACATCAAGAGCAGTGGAGGTAGATTCCGTGGAGGGGTTTGTGGTTTATGTGGTGGACCATACTGGTTTCGTTGAGTTTGTAGGTTAACATCAGACTATAAATTCATAAGGTGATGGACACTAGGATCAATGGGTTTATCCACATAAGTGATTGTAGTGGTACTAAGGGTTGGGCCGCAAACATCCCTTGATCTGGTAAGGGGTTTTGCAGCACCATAAACAGAGGACCTTAGGGTGCGGGGTTTTGTTGTGTCGGAGCGACCATGTTCGGGTCACGTTGAGTATCAATTTGTTGTAAATGGAAGACTTGATTCATATGGGGACACTTGTGTGTATAATGGTTGTAAGTGTTACAAACGGTGCATGGATGGTTAGTCCATAGCTGAGGGTTTTTCCAAGTTCTAGGTGGATGCTGGGGACTATGTGTAGGAGGGTTCGCTCTGTTTTTGTTTAGAGGGTTGGGTTGTTGTCCACCTACTTGAGGTTGGTTGTTGCCCCGATTCTTATCCCTTTGTCATATTCCCTACCCTTGTTGGTTATTGGGGGCAAGTTTATTAGGGGGTTTATGCTAAGTGTAGACCCATCCATAGGGAATAGGAGGATTCGGGGTTAGAGTAGGTGTAGGTTGCACAGGTGGTGGGTAAGAGGAAGGAGCGGCTGGAGGAGCTGCAAAGCCTGCCATATGGCCATTACACAGAGGTTCCAAGCATTTTGGGTCAGTGAATGTGAGGAATTAGTGTGGGAAACACATAGGAAAGTGTGGCTTCAGACTGAGTCTTTACGGGTGAAAAATCATGGGCGTAACTAGGTTGGGAAACACTAGGGGTGTTACTAGAATGAGGTGGAATCGAAGGAGAGGTCATGTAAAGGTGTGGATGATGGGTAATAGAGCAAATGAATCCATTACCAACATGGGATTCTCTCAACGTATTTCGATGTGAGGAGCCATCAAGGGGAGCATCATGTATGAGGGTGTATAGATAACCTAATTGGGCGTAGATGAAATCAGACCATTGGGCCTTGAGGATGGATTCCTCCTTAGTTTATGGGCGCTCAAATGCAACATCCTTGGCGATGGGGGGGTAAAGTTGTGAGAAACCAATCTAGGAAAATCCTATCATCTATCTAGATCTTACACAAGCTATGATGTCGATGCCATTCATGGATATGATCTGTAATATGGGTAGCTGTGTTTTGTCTAGAGGATAATAAGATTTCCACGCCCTCATCATAAAAGATAGGTAACTAGAAGTGCTGGAGGAACATCAATACTAACGAGGACAAGTCCGAATAGGTGGCTTGAAGCAGTTCAATATACCACTTGGCTGCAACACTTGTTAGTGATAGAATCATCCACTATGTTGTTAAACGAACACTATAAGTGGAATGACGTGATATGATTTTGAGGGTCTTCTCCTGCCTTCCCTTTGAACTTAGGGATGTCTGATGGGAGTTTAGTAGGCATGGTAGGCCATAATGGGTTATGGAGAATGGGGTCAATAGTCAAGCATACCAAATAAAGCAGGTTGATACTAGCCATTAATGGTAGACCAGAACCTAGATTGGATCGGGAAGAGCCAAAAATGGTGTTGGCGCTAGCGGGAATGTAATTCCCGTGGGTAAATGGGGGTGGGTAAGGATAAATTTTAATAATAGGAGTAATCATTAGAACAACACGAATAACTGGAATGGTAGTAGAAGGGCCAATTCCCCCATGCATGAATGACGGTATGGTATAAACCATGGTGGTTGGAGTGGGGCCACCACTAGTGGGTAGCGTACCACTAGCAATGTGTGTATTGTCTAGGGACTCACTACGACCAGAACCTATACGTATGGAAGAAGGGATACCCATAATGATGGGTGGAACTGACACAAGTCCACTATTGATCATCCCCCCTAAAAGGGGTTAGGAGGAGCATTAACCATGGGGATAGATGGAGCAGTAAGTACGGTAGGTTCAGATTGATAAGAATACGAATCAGACTCAGAAGTAGTGTATGGCTCTGAAGGTGGTGAACGATGTTGAATATGGATCTGACAGTGACGTTTCAAAGAATCAAACCGAGCGGTGTCCCCCTAATTCTATGCGAGTAGCATGGTGGAGAAATGATGACATGATGGTGTGTTGTGTAATGAATATAGGTGTAAGAGTGTCAAATGAAGGCTCAAAAACCCAACTATAACTCAGTGTGCATAAGGAGAGCGTAAAGATGGTAGCTCACATGCCAAAAGGAAGCTCTAAAAATGAACTTCAAAAATGTGTTACAACAGGAAAGTCTACAACAAAGTAGATAGAAAGACAACAAGTAGCACTACCTAGAAAGAAAATGATGCCCTAACCTATGGGGAATGAGTGCAAGACAAATCCTAGCTACAAGCTGGAATCCCCTCACAAATCGTATCCTCTGCAGTGTGGTGAAATCCCAATCAAACAATACGAAATGGGAGAACAATAGGCTAAGAGAATCCCACTATCGAGAGGGAACTCAAATACAAGAGGTACAAGAGCCCTAAAAAGAATGAAAACTAGGCTACCTCGTTCATGAGATGTCTATAGTGGTTTCATGGCACTTCATCCCTTTGTCCCTCGACACCCGGTATACTCTAGCATGCACGAGAAGGACTATGAAGGGTTCGCCTTCGGTGCAGAATGGAGTGCTGTATTCCACCCTGACTTCTGGAACCCCTTCATTGTGGCTTGATCCCGTGGAGCGAGGGGGCCTCGACAGACTGTTCGTGATCGTGTCAGCAAGTACAAGAGGATTTTGGTACCCTAATGGACAACAGTTATGTCTCAGATGTAAGCAACAAAGGGGTGTTATTTGGATTCCTATCCCCAATGTCCTAACTTAACTACAAGATTTTTTTGGTCCTCAAATGAGGTTAGAATGTTAGTTCGGTTAAGTTAAATTTTTAGGCTAGCTTGAGGTCATGAACCAAGCATTTTAAATTAGGTTTTGATATGTGTTCAAGTGATGTGTATAAACCCTAGAGATCTCACGACCGAGACAAAAATATCGATAAATAACATTAAATGACAGTAAATATCATGCAAAATAACTACTTCTTCTAGAAAATAAAATGTACATAAGTAAATGAGCGCATAAGGAACTTAACAGGTTGTAGGAAACACGCAGGGGGTCTCGATTACCAATCTTGAATAAGGGGCTCACATACAAGCCAAATAGGACCACAAAACAAATTGAGAAGCTGTAATGGATTAGATTTGGAAAGAAACATGTCGGGAAGGGGTAGATCATAGACATAGGGTTTAGAATAGAGTCTCAAAGACTGAAAATGACTGAAAAAACTGCAGGTCGCACATGTCGACGGAACAATGTGATCGGGGTCGCATAGACCTTTCAAACATTCACGATCAGGATAGAAAATCAGGAGACAAACTCTGGTCGCACAAAATAGAGGTTTCTGTGTGGTAGGTTGCACAAAACTGAGTCACAGTAGCGATCGGGTTTTCTCCAGGAGCCAGTACAAGTGCGATATAGAGTTCTGTTCCAGCTCGCACTTACCGGGGAAAAAGGCACGACCTAGGTCGCGCTTATCGAGAAAAAAGGTGTGACCTAGTTGCAACGTTCTGTTGGATATGTGTGATCTGTTCATAAGTGAGGATTTTTGAACAAAATACTGTGGGCTTGGGCCGGGGGGTAGGCACTATGAAAATACTGGTTCAAATCTTCCATGAGGGGGTCAGATATGTGACAGTTGAAGGAACCAAAGTATAGAAAAGCAGTGGAAACACCTACAAAAACAAAGGTTCGAAAGGATCAACCGAGTGGAGTCACCAAAACTGTAGTGGGGATTTCTCCCCTACTACATGAAAAATCACCTAACCTAGATTGACCAGATCACAGGGTAGAGTTCATGGTGCGAAGGATCTCTCAACTTCAACTTGAAATAATATATGATAAAAACAATAACAACATTTTGATTTTTTAGATATATTCTATTAACTAATGAAAATAAAAGCAATCATACCTTTATGTCATGTGGGCCACTGTATTCGTCCGAGGAAATGGTCTGCCAAGTCCACGGTCTGGTTCTCCCATCATCTCCACTAATGGTTGTCAAATAGGGTAAAATGGATCCAAAGGGGTATGGAGCAAGCTCAACATACACTGTGGGAATGATATGGAAAAAATGGAAGAGCAATGGAAAGTGATGAAAATTAATGGTATGTGGTGTGACCAAAAGTGTGGTAAAAGTGACTCAAAAAGTGTTTTGGGGGAGACCTTCACAATGTATTTATAGGATGATCCAAGGTTTTTTAACCCATGGTATTTTATTGTTCATGGTATTTATCCATGGTTTTTGACCCATTCTCATTTTAGGGTTTTTTGGTCCTCTTCTAGAGAGAGTGGAGATATGTCACAATAAATGCTCAACTTCCCTTCATTTATGGGGCGAGGAATAATAATGTTTTGGACTATATTTGGTGGATTTTTAGTTGTGAAGGTCAAAATGGAGGAAACAATGGTGGGATAATGATGTATAATTATGGTTTGGACCATAGAGAGCTAGGTGAACATTTTTTGGTGTTAACAATAGAGAAAGGAATCAATGCATTGAAGGTAGATTAAAACAAAAGACAATAGTATCTCAACCATATCTTGGCCAGATTACAGCTGCAAACCTTGGTTCCTCCACTTATCCATAACCCACCATCAGATCCTTTCAAAACACCTCATCCAAGCACACCTAAATCACCAGAAACATCAAGACTCGACGCCACCCCATGGAGTCCCTTTAACATTCCATCAATATAAGTCCCCCTAACACACGAGTACTCGATAAGGGTAAAACTAGAATTACCCAAATATCATGGTGATGAAAAAAATGCATCACATGGATAAATAAAGTAGAACAATACTTTGACATCCATAACATACAATAGTGAGAAAATTAAATATGTCTCCATGTGATTGAAGGGTAATGCATACAATTGGTACATGTGGTGGAATACTACAATGAGGGTATGCTCCTTCAGTTGGAATAACTTTAAAAACAATATTCTTAAAAGGTTTCAAGGCATAGCTGAGAAATACTTCTTTGCCAAGATCACCAGATTGCAACAAAAAGGCAGTGCAGATGAGTACACGTGTGAATGGGAATATTTGGTAGCCTGTGTTCCAGAAATAACCGATGACCAATGATTTCAAACATACATACACGAAATGAACATTACATTTGGGATGAGTTAAAATTACATAATGTTTCTACCATGGAGAAGGAAAGACGTAAGGCCAATATCATCGAGAACAACTTCAAAGTATCTGATCAAATTAGTTTCGATAAAATATACTCCAAGAGGAATCCTCCTCAATCAACAAATGCAGGAACTTCAAAATATATGCCACCACATCTAAGGGAGGGAGAAAAAATAAGTTTGGAGGCCTAGAGGATGAAGGAAGGAAAGTGAAAATATTGTGTAGAAAAGTGGGATCATAAGCATAGATGTTTGCAAAAGAGCAAGCCCCAAAATCTATATGCCTACAAGGCGGAAGAAGAATATGACTTTAAAAGTGAAGAATCACACGAGGATGAGATTGGATATCAACATGACTTCCACTCGGAAATAGAAGATGATACACCAAAAATATCATTAGCTTCCATTACAGGGTTATCCCAACCTCAAACATTGAAGCTAAAAGGACATATAAAAACAATAATGTATCTATTCTCATAGATACTGGAAGCACCCATACCTTTATCAATTTTAATATTGCTAATAGGTTGAACCTATTCGCGTACCCAGTGCCTAACATGGAGGTTATTTGAGCATATCGCAAGAAGATTGAAAATATGGGAAGGTGTCACAAGGTTAAATTATGAATGCAAGAGTATAACATAGAATTTGACTTCTTTGCAGTACATCTTGGAGGAGTAGACGTGTTGTTGGGAATTCAATGGTTAAATACATTAGGTACTTACTTCGCTAACCATGAAGAGCATTTTATCAAGTTCAAGTGGCTAGGTAAAAAGTACAAATTGTGCGGTTTTGAACCACCCCAAATCCAATTGGTTACATCACATCTAATGGAAAGGCTAATTTGAAAAGGAGCACTTGCTTACATAATTCAATTTCAAGAGATGGAGTTCCTAAAATGTGAAGGAGATGACTCCAAATCATGAGAAATCCAAGAGCTAATTCAAAAACATCTCAAGGTGTTGATGGAGCTCCCACCAAATAGGAAGATTGAACACATAATTGAGGTGTAATCAAAATCAAAACCTATCAACATCAAACCTTAAAGATATCCACATCACCATAAAATAGAGATTGAAAGGTTAACCAAAGATCTGTTAATATGTGGTGTCATTTCAAAAAGTAGAATTCATTATGCAACTTCGACACTGTTGGTGCAAAAGATGGATGGATCTTTTAGATTGTCCATAGATTACAGAAGGTTGAACAAGATAACAATGAAAAATAAATTTCCTATCCCATTCAGCGATGAGATGTTGGATGAACTTCATGGAGATAAGTATTTCTCAAAATTAGATTTGAGATCAAGGTACTATCAAATCCGGTTTAGGTTAGAGGACATAGCAAAAAATTCCCTTCATACTCACGAGGGTCATTATGAGTTCAAAGTAATTCCCTTCTAATTAACTGATGCTCTAGCTATATTTCAATCCACAATCAGTGAATTGTTCTATCCTTATTTGAGGAATTTCGTATTAGTATTTTTTAATGATATCCTCATATATATAAACACATGTATAGAGCATCTCCAAAACCTAGATCAAGTACTCACTATCTTGGAAGAACATCAATTCTATCCAAAATGGTCAAAATACACTTTTGGAGAAGATGAAGTGGACTATCTTGGCCATATAATATCAAAGGAACGAGTCAAGGTTGATCCAAGTAATATCAAAGCAATAACTGAGTGGCCCAAACCAAATAACATCTCTAGACTACGAGGATTTCTACGCTTGACAGGATATTACCAAATATTTTTGAAAAATTATGCCCATAAGACCGCCCCCCTAACAAATTTCTTAAAGAAAAATTCAATGACAGTGGAATGATGAAGCAAAAAAATGTTTTGAAGCATTGAAAAACATCATGTCATCAGTGCATGTATTAATAACACCATATTTCACAAAATCCTTGTAATTGAATGCAATGCTGCAGGATTTGGGATAGGAGTAGTCTTAATGCAAGAAGGCCATCCAATAGCATTTGAAAGTTGAAAGCTTGATAAGAAAGAAAGTTTGAAGTACACATATGATAAGGAAACGCTTTCCATTATACACGCTCTAGCTAAATGGAGACAATACCTTCTAGGGAGAAAAATATTGATATGAACAGACCAAAATAGTCTTCAATATCTCTTATAACATAAAACATTGTCAACTGAACACCAAAAATGGATAGAAAAAATTGCTACATTTGAAATTGAGATATTGCATAAGAGAGGAAAAGGCAATTTAGTCGATGATTCCCTATCTTGAAAAGATGAAGAAGTCAAAGATTATGTGATTTCATTTGCAGTTTCAAATTGGTTGGATGAAATCCAAGGTGAATATGACAAGGAACTAGACACATGTGCCTTACTCAATTATCCTAATCGAGGTCCAACATTCAAATGGAGGAATGACATCCTTTGGTGTAAGGGAAGGATCTACTTAATCCTGACATCATGGTTTAAGAATAAGGTGTTGAAGGAATCTCGCGACTCACCATCTATGGGACATGTAGGTTTTTTCAAAACTTACTATGATTCCAGACAATCATTCTACTGGAAGGGACTGTATAAAGACTCTCAAAATTATGTAGCTGAGTGTGAAATGTCAATGAAAAAAAAGTGAAAATGTCATGACTCCAGGGTTACTCCACCCACTTCACATTCCAAATAATAAGTGAGAGGAAATATTCATGGATTTCATTAAAGGGTTACCCTTATCCAAAGACAAGGATAAAATATTCGTGGTAGTGGATGATTTAACAAAATATGCACATCTTATGGGTATAAAGAAAATTGTCTCCGTTAAAAAAATCACTGAAGTATTTTCTAAAAATATTTACAACTTACATGGATTTACAAAATTTATTACTAGCGATAGAGATGCCAAATTCACAAGCAATTTTTGGAAGGAATTATGCAAACAAATTGGGATCACTCTTAACATGAGCTCAACTTATCATCCCCGGACAGATAGACAAACAAAAATTGTCAAGAAATGTTTGAAAACCTAACATGAATTTAATATAATTAGATAATTTCATTAAACACGAATCTAATATAACAGTTTAAAATAAAATATTTCATTTGCATTAAGTATAAAGAGAATAAAATGCAACTAGTTGATTAATTTAAACATAATGTTGAATTTAATTACCTCTATCATCTGGTGGCTCAGCTTGGGTGAAGAATATGTTCTAACACCCTCTCCAATGCAATCTTGTGTATGGAATTGGAGCATTATCTAATTTGACCTCCATTATGCCTAGCATTTTCATCACATCTGGGGTAATCCTTGCTCGGAACTCTGGCTACCCCCTCTTGGGAATCATCTTCCCCCACATGTGCATGCACACATCTCTCATCAACCTAGGAGGGCGTCGTTGAAAAGATGGCATACTCGCATGAAATATTAAAAAAAAAAACTTTGAACCAAAAGGGAAGTCCCCCCTCTCATGAATACACACACGACATCAAATAAGAGCTAAACAAAATTGTCTTAAAAATTAGCAGACCGCTTAATGCTTCTAGGCCTATGCACTAAAGAATCAACATATTATAATATAGGGTAGCTAATGTGTTTCCTATCAATGGTATGTGTTGATGTATTTGTAACTTCGGAATGTATTCATCCGTATATCTTATGTATTGTACCCCGATGTTTATTCCAGGATGTGTCTGTAATGTATTTGAGTCATGTCATGCCCCGATGTTCCTATCGGGAGGTTCTATAATGTAAACAAGTCATGTCAAGTCATTGTGGGTAACCCTCCTATTGGTCAAGGGTTAAATTCCCCGCAGTTGTGGGGCCCTAGGGTTATTAGACTATCCTAGAGAATTCGACCCTATGTGAGTCATTATAAGTCAAGGTAATAGTCCCCACCATTGTGTTAAGGATAAACCTCCTTGTTGATTGGAGGAGTCAAAGTCCCCACAAGTTGTGGGGCACTAGGGTTATTAGACACTCCTAGAGATGTCGGCTCTAGTAAGTAATTGTTAAGTGAGGCCAACATGTTGGAGTGGGTTTCAAGTGAATGAAAGAATATAAATAGAGAGTGAGCCTCTCTATTTATCACACACACATTCACTCATTGGGGCGCATGAGTGAGAGAGAGAAGTTGCTGGGACAAGAGAGAGACTGCTACTGTTGGGAGATCATCTTTATGTTTTTGGGTTTTACTTTTGGTGCTGATTCTATCTCTGAGGAAGTTCTGGGGTTTTCTCCTTTATGGTTTCCCCGAGGATAATTCTTTGTGTCTCTTGTCTCTTGTGTTTTATTGTTGTGCATGTCATTCTCTCAGTTAAAGATCCTAAGATCATAATGCTAGATTGAATGATAAAAATCTAACAGTATGATGTGCGATGGATGCCACCAAATAACAGAGGCACCTCACATCTTCAAACCAACAACATAAACGAAAATATTCCTAGAGCACACGTGGATCTGAGAAGGGTCGATGATTTGGGGATCGACATATCTCTTAACATATACTAGCTAAATCCGTGCTACAGCTCCTAGTTAGGAGCTTAAGGAACTTAGGTAAGTCCTCACCTTTCATGGAGAGTCTAGTGCTAAAATAAATGTCCTCCTTAGTGGGTTGGTACCAGTTATCTGGACCAACTCGAAAATCCTTCCTGTGATGATCCCAGCGTGTGATCAACTGGGAGGGAAACATGAGGGAAATGTACTATTCCCCTAGAGAGATGTTGCATACTCATAGAACTTAAGGAGGCCAACAATCCTGAAGAGGATTCTAGTTTGAGGTTAAATGAGGTGAGGGAATAAATATCTCTCCCTCTCATTGGCCTCCCACTCTCTCATGAGGTTATATTGATGAACTTATTCTTGTTGATGTTTCTTGGCCTCACGGCGTCGATGTATCTATTTGATATCAATTGGTCTCATAAATATACATGTACAAGAAATATATGAACATTTAATATAATTAAATTATTATTTTTATTTGCAAAAAAACCCTTGGTGTGCCTAATTCACCATAATGCACCACTTGTAGTGTGCCTTCATATCTTAAGCATTGTTACCGGTATGCTAAAATAAGCACCGCACGTCGGAAATATAATTAAATATATTTAAAATATTTAAATGGTACGCCAAATAAAATATGCACCAAGAAATTTTATAAATTTTGGTTAACAATGTGCCTAGAACACACCAACGCACAGAACACCGGTGCATCGACGTAGAGTATACAATGCAGTTTAACGATATATATGCAACACATTTATTAACATTTAAAATTTATATAAAACTATTCAATGTGCACCTATGCAATGTCAGCGCATTGATAACATTGCAATGATGTGCCCAAGGAGCACCGTAAAGTTATCTATATTGTCACTCTTATTTTTACTATTTAGTAAACAATGCATTTAGTTCAAGTAAGCGCAATGTCAACGACTTGTTCACTTAAAAAAATGCACCTTAATTTAACAAATTTTATTGGTGATTGGGAATGTGTTCACGGTGCCCCTTTGGCATGTCAGAGCACTACCATCGATGCTCTAACGCACCATATGCGCACCGTATAATTTAATTTTTTTTCTTTTTTAGGTATTGTTAACTGGTGCGTTCAATACATTTAAGTGCACTGCGAAATCGGTGCCTTCCAAAATTGAATGTACTGATTACCATTTTAATGTTTTTTAATATTATTTTACAGTGTGGCGGTGCTTCGTTTATGATTTTATATGGTGCAACGGAGGTCAGTGCTTTGATGATCCATATGCACATCATATAATTTTTTTTCTACTTTTAGGTTTTTCTCATCAGTGCGTTCAATACATTTAAGTGCACCGTGCAAACAATGCCTTCCTATATTGAATGCACCAATTATTATTTCAGTGCTTTTTTATAATATTTTACTATGTGGCAGTGCTTTCAAATTGTTAGTCTCAGATCGTCGACGATGCGTCATTTAAATTTTTATATGGTGCACCACCAAATGATGCTGTGACATTCCATCGGCGCACTACATAACTAATTTTTTTTAAATTTTTAGTTATTGTTAACTGGTATGTTCAATATATTTAAGTGCTGGCATACAATCGGTGCTCTCAAACATTGAATACATTGTTACCATTTCAATGTTTTTTAATAATATTTTATGGTGTAGCAGTGTGTTCATTCTATTCGGATTGCACCATCTGTGGTTCGTCCTGTAAAAATTTATCGGGAGCACCCCTAAGCGGTGCAAGCCGAAAGGCTCGAATACAACGCACAAAATTTTTATTTTTATTTTTTAAATAAGACAATTTTAAGATTAATTCTAAAAATTAATCTGCTAAATTTTTTTATGAAGTAGGAATCAATTTACCTGGTGAACGGCTCGTTGAGGCGACATCTTGGAAATATATGGAAAGTTTGAATTTTTTCCCACCATTTGGAAAAATTCAAACTAGAAGCATTAACCAATGGGAGAGGAGAATTTGTCCACATAGACCATGGATGTCAAGGCATCCAAGTGGGATAAATGTGTGCAGATGATATTAAAACGCACTGGGGACGGTAAAAGTGAGTTTTACCTCACGGTTTTTTTTAATAAGCCCTGTTCTGGTGCATCCGAAAACATAGTGCATCGGTGCATCCAATAATATTGACGCAACAAAGGTAGGGTTTTTTAATAAAAATTAACGGGTTTTACATACAATGAAATTATGTTTTTTAATTTTTTTATATAATAATAAACAATGCGCTTTTCCTTAGAAATGCATCAGGTCTTTTTTTAATATCTAGCGCACCGGTTATTTGTTTTCAAATTTTTGCGAGTGCTATCAATAAAGGTAAGTTATTATAGTGATGCATTATTTTCTATGGAATGCATCGGGGATTTATTGTCAAAGACACCAATGTAGGTCATATCAATTAATGCGTCATGCTAGGGATCGTAAAACAATACGTTTTTTTAATGATAATTTTTTCTACTGCAATGCAATAGAATTAGTAGTTTTCCCGATACATTTTTCTATGAAACACACCATATAAAAACACCCACTAAAATCTTATAAATATTTTAATAAAGTAATATTTTTTAATTTTTTAATAAAATATATTAAAGGGCATTTAGGTTCATGGAAACACACTAGGGTGTTTCTGTGTAATTAACGAATCGATTACTATTCTTTTTATTTTTCCTGTTTTTGATTTTTTTGGACATGCTGCAACATGGTATATGGATTCCCAATGTGTATGTGTTATATATGCACCATTGTGATTGTCTAATTAACACGTCGGTTTCATTTTTTTTTTTTTTAGCTTGATGATTTTTTTGGACGTGGTGCAACATATTATATGGCTTCCTAGTGAGTCTGTATTATAAACGCACCGATGCATTTGGGTTAAAATAAATGCAACGATAAAAAGAACTCCCCTAAAACCTTTGGTCACTCACCTCTGCTAGTGACCTCCGCTATAATGGATATTTGAAGTCTTCTAAGTGGAGCATCCACTGTAACCTCTGTTACATGACCTTTTCCTTGTAGTTGATGAAGGATCAAGTCGATAAATTAGAGAAACATCAGGCTTGATATTCTAAAACTTTCAATGGTATAAAATCAATATTATATCAAATTGAAGCTAAGCTACATGAAGGAAAAGAATAATTAACGAGGATTGTAAGATATGAGGATGTCAGCACCGTATCTTGGGAAATGAGTAAGGTGAGAGAAGAAATAAACACAAGCATGAAAGAAGGGCTTAGCAAAAGGTTTGAATAAATCATGAACTTCATAAAGGATAGAGAAGTCTTTGTCAATCTCGATTTGCAAAAAATAAACTCGCCACATACAACTAATTTCTTTAAGGTGGAAATTCCACAAAGCCTTACAAATCACAATCACTTTTTGGGCCTTAACCCCAACCATCCCTAGTTGAGTTCAATGTGACCAATGAGTGAATATCCAATGAGGCCTAGGCTAGAGTTACCAAAATTTAATGGCGAGACAAAACAAAGTCTGGCATGGATCAATAATGCGGAAGAATTCTTTTGCATATATAAAATCGAATTTGGTGACGAGAAGATAAAATATGCATCGATGTGACTTGAAGTCCATGCATATTATTGCTATATGTGGTGGAAATTACCACTAAGGTTCACTCCTATAACTGGGATACTTAAAAAATGACTTCGTTAAAAATTTTCAAAATGTGAACGAGAAATGTTTTTTTTGCAAAAATAACTA
>LPNX010555681.1:858508-1071073 GCA_001517045.1 Pseudotsuga menziesii | reverse complement strand
AGACACAAGTTAAAACCATACATCAAAGTTGAGTTAGAATTGCATAATATATCAAAATTGGATAACGCCAAGCGTAAAGAAAAAATTATCGAGGAAAAGTTTAAAAACACCATGGAAAAAAGCATTGACAGATGTTATTTATGACAAAAAGAGTCACAATGTAGATATTGTGGAGACAACTTGTCACCAAGACATAAGTGCAACAATTCCCAAGCATATGGATATCAAGTTGAAAAAGAATAAAAAAATCCATCAGTTGTCCTGACAATAATAGAAAAAATAAGAATAACACTTATCTTCGATGTGGCGAAAATTGGATCATAATCCATAAATGCATATCCAGTCATACAACTGACTTCTAAATTATAAATGGGAAATAACTACAAGTTTTTGTCGAACAAGATACATCAGATTCTGACTCGGATATAAACTCACCCGAGGTATGAATAATGGCAATCACATGCACCCAACAAACTTATAAAGAAAAAGATTCAGTGAAGCCTAATAGAATTGTCACCCAAAAGCAAGAAACTCAGTTATGTATATATAAATATATTCCTCCCCGTTTGAGAATTTGCAACAACACTAAGGATGAACAACTCTTATCCCAGACAATAAAATCTGAAAACATAAGAACTAAGATGTTACAGCTTACATAAACTATTAAGAATAAAGAAATCACAATTCTAGTCTACCTAGAAGTACACAATTTGATGGATATAGAAAGGACAAAAGAACTTAATATGTTTATATACCCTATGAAGAATCTCATGGTATCGACTATCAATGATCGACATGTAAAAGTAGAGAAATGCCACAACGTTCCTTTACAAATACAATACTTAAATCTGCATCTCAATTGTTATGCATTACCACTCAAAGGAGTAGATATGGTGTTAAGAGTTGAATGGCTAATGCAATTAGGAACCTATGCTACCAACTTACAAGAACAATATATGGAATTAAGATGGAATGTAAGTAATTACAAGTTGCATGGATTGGGAAACTCACCACTCAAGCAGAAGGAATTACAACACAAAAGAAGTCCAGGTACATATAAGGATAAAGGAATCAATTTAGATCGTGTATCTCAAGTCATTGCTTCAAAAATAAAGATTAAAGATGATATTAGCAAAGTTGTCTTTGTGGACTAAGATCTCTTTAAAGTGGGTGGCAACGTTAAGAACATAAATAATAAATAATATAAAATTAATAATCATTAATTAATAATAACTACCATTAAACTTAAGAGGACGCGACTCCTCCCATTAAGTGCCCAAACCATATAAATAGTGGGCCTTCAGTTGTAAAATAATCGTCTCTTTTATCATATTATTAAATCCTATATTTGAAGACAAAGTGGTCGTAGAGCACAGACTATTCTTTGCACTTCAAATGTTGGCATGTAAGGAAGCATTATGTTACCAAAAATAAAAGTAATTAAAAAATAACATGTAAGCACGATAAAATAAAAAAATTAAAAGCAAATGACAAGTAATTAAAAGAATCCATTTCTACTCATAAAATATAAAAATTAAAACCAAAATAGATCCATATTAAACCTGGATCTATAAAGCACTAAGAGGGATCAAATTTATGGAGCTGTAATTTTATTGGATCCCTCNTATATATATATATAATTGTTTCATTGATTCAATTTCTTTTGTTTTTTATTCTATAACTAAAAATCTATCACCTCTCTTGGAAATACCCTCCCTACCTTTTCTGGATTCCCTCAACTTAGGGCTATTTTTTTTTTAAGATCCACATCAATAAGATTTTGAACCTAAAAAAAGTGATTGGAGAAAAGGCGTAATATAATCAAATCTAGCCACTTCTTCCCATGAGCATTGAGCCATCATACCTTCTTATTCCTCATGGCGTTTGAATTTCATTCATATCATACCTATTTGGATTGACTAATGGTTAAATATATATTGATAATAATAAAAAAATTAAAAATTACATTTTAGGATTTAAAAAAAGAATTAGTAAATAACTTCAATTTAATTAGTATCCAGTTAGAGCTCATAATTATTGGCACAATATATTAATTGTACAAATATTAAAAAGTTTCATGATTTACATACAATCTTCAACATGAAATGATATAGATTAATTTATGTACATTTTTTTGGTTAGTTTACATTGAAAAACATAATGTTAAATAACAAGAATAAGTGTTAAAGGTGATTTTTAAATTGTATACCATATGTGTATTAGTATACTTTTTTTAATGCTTAAATATATATTATTGATTATTAAAAGAAATTATGACCTTATATTATGAACTATTACACCAATCTAAACTACTTTATTTTGAACTAATAATAAGTTAGCTCATATAGTTGTGTTTTCTATTTGAAGATGAACTCATTCTCTTTTGCATATAATTATTGAGTAAATAACATCTAAAAACTTAATGTAAATATTATTAGTGGGTAGTTATAGTGATTACAAATTAGAAACCAAAACTTGAGTATGCGGTTATATAGTTTAGGGGTTATAAGACTTGATTTTATATGGATCAATGATTATATACATATTAGAGATTATATGTCGTGGGGTTAATGGTCAAAGTTACAAGAGATAAAGGTTATGGGTTATACTTGTTATAAGGGTGTTGGGTATCACATTAGGAGATACAGGTTAAATATTAATATATGTACATCTTATAATGGTGATAGTATTAGGTTGGGATATATAGATTAACGATTAATGCATACATCTTCTAAGAGTAATAAGGGAGTTGCGTATCATATTAAGGAATATGAGTTAAGGATTAATGTATACATCTTGTATTAGTGATGAGTATCACGCTAGGATATATCCTTAATATGGGTTAAATATAAATGTATACATCTTGTATAAGTGATGGGTATAAAGCTAGGAAGTATAGGTTAAGGATGAATGCATACATATTTTAAGAGTGATGAGTATTATGTTAAAGAAAATGAGTTTAGGACTAATGTATACATCTTGCAAGGATGATGGATATCACCTTAGGGAATATGGGTTAAGGATTAATGTATACATCTTGTAAGGGTAATGGGTATCAGGTTAGAGGAGATGGGTTAAGAATTTATGTATAGGGATATGGGTATGGGGGTAAGGATAGAGGTTAGTGATTAGATGGATTTGTTGTTGGGTTATAGGGATATCATGCTAACATACGAGCAAGAATTTGACGATCAAATTGACGTTCATGAAGTGATTTTCCTGTCAAATACGGTAAAAAAAAACTAAACAACCATCATAATTCTACTTAAAAATTATCAAAAAGGTTTACAGAGTTATCAAAACTTGACAAGTCGAATTCGGTTTCAAATTCCTACATTGTTATTCATCCAGAAAGGAATTATTGCTATCCAGGCGTGCCTTGCTTCTTGCGCCCTAGCCTCTGTAAGTGATTCTGGTAGTTTGTTGCAACCGCCTTTTCTGAAACCTCACGCATCTGTGCTCTCAAGGCTCGTAGTCCACCTGCATCTTTTGACACTCGCAGTTTTTCTTTCCTTTCCCTTCCAGATGAACCACCCGCATGATTAAAATTACGATTAGTTCCACCAGGGCCTTGACGAGCTCTTTCCTGGGTAGCTCTAACATACCCAGAATCACTCGAGGATCAATTCACCGGTGTAACATTTGATGTAGTTGCATAGTATTCATCATCCATCTCGTCTTCGTAGGGATCACAATCATCATATGTATTCTGTTGAAAAAACCATGATGCTCGCAACAACAGGCATATACTTTCCTCGAACATGTAAACGCACAAACTCCCATCTAGTGCTCTGCACAAAAACAAGCAGGAGAAAGGGTTCTTGCGTTGAAGACACCAAGGATTGCACGCCGTGTAGGAATCCCATCAGAGGATAATTTGTCCACATAGAGCATGGATGTCAAGGCATCCAAGTCGGATAAGTGTGTGCAGATGGCATTGGGGACACGGTGCAACATGGAATATGGATTCCCAATGCGTATGTGTTATATATGCACCGGTGTGATTATGTAATTAACACGTCGGTTTCATTTTTTTTGTTTTTTCAGCTTGATGATTTTCTTGGAAGTAGTGTAACATAGTATATGGCTTCCCAGTGAGTCTGTGTTATAAACACACCGGTGTGTTTGGGTTAATGACCTCCGCTATAAACGAATATTTGAAGCCTTTTGAGCGGAGCATCCACTATAACCTCTGCTACAGGGGATTTTCTTTGTAGTGGATGAAGGATCAAGTCGATAAATTAGAGAAAGATCATGCTTGAGATTCTAAAACTCTCGATGGTCTAAAATTAATATTATATCAAATTGAAGCTAAGATACATGAAGGAAAATAGGAATTAACGAGGATTGTAAGATATGAGGCTGCCATCGCCGTATCTTGGGAAATGAGTAAGGTGAGAGCAGAAATAAACACAAGCATGAAAGAATGGATTAGAGAAATGTTTGAATAAATCATGAATTGCATCAAGGATAGAAAAGTCTTTGTCAATCTCGATTTGCTAAAAATAAACTCACCATATACAACTAATTAATTCAAGGTGGAAATTCCACAAAACCATACAGATCACAATCACTTTTTGGGACTTAACCCCAACCATCCGCAGTTGAGTTCAATGCAACCAATGAGTGGATATGCAATGAGGCCTAGGCTAGAGTTACCAAAATTTAATTGCAAGACAAAACAGACTCTAACATGGATCAATAATGCGGAAGAATTATTTTGCATATATAAAATCCAATCCGATGACGAGAAGATAAAATATGAATCGATGTAACTTGAAGGCCATGCATATAGATGGTATATGTGGTGGAAATCACCACTAAGGTTCACTCCTATAACCGCGATACGTTAAAAATGACTTCTTTAAAATATTTCAAAATGTGTACGAGAAATGGTTTTTTGCAAAACTAACTAGACTACAATAAAAAAAACAATGTGGAAGAGTACACCTAAGCATTAGCATCAAGAGTACAAGAGTTAACAGATGATCAATGATTCCAAATATATAGACACAAGTTAAAACCATACATCAAATATGAGTTAGAATTGCATAATTTATCAAAATTGGACAAGGCCAAGCGTAAATAAAAATTTATTGAGGAAAAGTTAAAAAAAACTTAACAAATGTTATTTACGTCAAAAAGAGTAACACTGTAGATATTGCGGAGACAAGTTGTCACCAAGACACAAGTGCAACAATTCCCAAGCATATGGATATCAAGTTGAAAGAGAATAAAAAACATCCATCAATTGTCTTGACAATAATAGAAAAAATAAGAATAACACTTATCGTTGATGTGGCGAAAATTGGATCATAATCGATAAATGCATATCCAATCATACAATTGACTGCAAAATTATAAATGGGAAAGAAATACATGTTTTTTTTGAAAAAGATACATCATATTCTGACTCGGATACAAACTCACCCAAGGTATGAATAATGGAAATCACATGTACCCAACAAACTTATAAAGAAAAAGATTTAGTGACGCCTAATAGAATTGTTACTTGCAAGCAAGAAACTCGGTTATGTATATATAAATATATTCCTCTCCATTTGAGAATTTGCAACAACACTAAAGATGAACAACTCTTATCCCAGACAATACAATCTGAAAAGATAGGAGCTAAGATGTTACAGCTTATAGGAACTATTAAGAATAAATAAATCACAATTATAGTCTTCCTAGAAGTACACAATTTGATGGATATAAAAAGGACAAAAGAACTTAATAGGTTTATATACCCTATGAAGAATCTCATGGTCTCGACTATCAATGATTGGCATGCAAAAGTAGAGAAATGCCATAACGTTCCTTTACAAATACAATACTTAAATCTACATCTCAATTGTTATGCATTACCACTCAAAGGAGTAGATATGGTGTTAAGAGTTGAATGGCTAATACAATTAGGCACCTATGCTACCAAATTACAAGAACAATATATGGAATTAAGATGGAATGGAAGTAATAACAAGTTGCATGGATTGAAAATCTGAGCACTCAAGCAGAAGGAACTACAACAAAAAAGAATTCCAGGTACATATAAGGATAAAGGAATCAATCTAGATCATGTATCTCAAGTCATTGCTTCAAAAATACAGTTTAAAGATGATATTAGCAAAATTATCTTTGAGGAAAAAGATCTCTTTAAAGGGGATGGCAATGTTAAGAACATAAATAATAAATAATATAGAATTAATAATCATTAATAATAACTGCCATTAAACTTAAGAGGATGCGACTCCTCCCATTAAGTGCCCAAACCATATAAATAGTGGGCCTTCAGTTGTAAAATAATCATCTCTTTTATAATATTATTCAATCCTATATTTAAAGACAAAGTTGTTGTAGAGCACGAACTATTCTTTGCACTTCAAATGTTGTCACGCAAGGTAGCATTATGTTACCAAAAATAAAAGTAATTAAAAAAAACATGTAAGTTCGTAAAATAAAAAAAATTAAACCAAATGAAAAGTAAATAAAAGAACCCATTTCCACTCATAAAATATAAAAATTAAAACCAACATAGATCCATATTAAACCTGGCTTTATCAAGCACTAAGAGGGATCAAATTTATGGATTTGTAATTTTATTGGATGTGTAAATGTTTTTTTTTTAAATTAAACCTCGAGAAAATGGATCCCTCTCGGTGCATGATATATCTTGGTTTAAGATGGATCTATGATAGTTTTCACTATCTCTACAATGTTTGCAATGTTAGGATACTTGAATATATATTTTTTTAAATTGTTTTATATATTCAACATTATCCTTAAAAGACTTGGCCCTGGAGCCATCAAGCTTACTTATTTATAAAAATTATGTTTATTTTTCTTTTGTAATTTGCGTACTTGTGAATTTTAAATTGTTGTTTTATTTTCACCTTTAGCCAGACATATGGCTATGTTCTTCAATGTCAGAACTACCTCTTCCTTGTCTAAGGGTGCCTTATTTTTTCCTTCAAGATATTTTAAAGATTGATTAAAAAACGTCACCCTCATTGCTTTCAAACATATATTTTATTCCTTCTCCCATTTCACTTAGGTCCTTTTGATTCTTGATGGTATCAGTTTTTTCCATTCTACAACAACTTTAAACTCTTTATATTTTCAACAAAATATTTTATAGCAATATTTTATATTTTATTGCTACAAAGGCTTTGAAATCACCATTTGTCAACCAAGAATGACTAAATTCTGATGAAACACAAGGTTTCAAATCTTTTGGATCAGTTTGTAAAAAGTTAGGAAAGTGATTTGAAGAACTCCCATAGCCTACCCAAGACACTACCTTGGGACTTTTTTCTATTAGTTATTCTAAACTAAAAGTCCATTCATATTTTTGCAAATACAATGTTTTCTTGGGACTTTCTTTTGTTTTTTATTCTATAACTAAAAATCTATCCACTCTCTTGGAAATACCCTCCCAACCTTTTCTGGAATTCCCTCGAGTTAGAGTTATTTTGTAAGATCCACATCACTCAGATTTTGAACCTAATAAAAGTAATTGGAAAAAAAGGCGCAATATAATCAAATCTTGCCACTTCTTTCCATGAGCATTGAGCCATCATACCTTCTTATTCTTCATGTTGTGTTTGAGTTTCATTTATATCATACCTATTTGGATTGATTAATGGTTAAATATATATTGATAATAAAAAAATAAAAATAAAAAATTACATTTTAGGTTTTAAAGGAAAGAATTAGCATATAACTTCAATTTAATTGATATCTTGCATTTAGAGCTCACATTGGTTGGTACGAGATATTAATTGCACATATATTAATAAGTTTCATGATTAATTTACAATCTTCGACATGAAATGATGTAGATTAATTTATGCAGTAAAGAACATCTAGAAACTTACTATAACTATTATTAGTGGGTAGTTATAGTGATTATAAATTAGAAACCAAAACTTGAGTATGGGGTTATAGAGTTTACGGATTATAAGACTTGATTTTATATGGATCAAGGATTATATACATGTTAGAGATTATATGTCTTGGGGTTATATGGTCAAAGTTACAAAGGATAAAGGTTGTGGGTTATACTTGTTATAAAGATGTTGGGTATTATATTAGGAGATATGGGTTAAAGATTAATATATGTACATCTTATAATGGTGATAGTATTAGGTTTGTGATTAGATGGATTTGTTGTTGGGTGATAGGAATATTATGCTAACATACGGGAAGGAATTTGACGGTCAAATTGACCACCATGAAGTAATTTGCCTGTCAAATAAGGTAAAACTAGCATACCCCCAAAGCAGGGGAAATGAAACACCGAAGACAACTTCGATATGTTGTAAGATGACAGGAAGTTGTGTATGTAGATAATATAATTTTGTGTTGAAAGCAAGTCTAGTGAATCTATGGAAGGTACAGTAGTTGATGGAATCGGTAGTAATAAACAATAAATGGAAATCCATGTAATCATTGGCAAGTAAAATGAAATGTACATTAGTTTGCCATACAAGGAAGTATACATATATGAGTAAAACAATAAAGGGATAAGTAGTGATCAATTTTGACTCTAATTATATTGGAAATCAACATTGGTATTTTCGTTTGGTAAAGCGGGTGGAAGGATTGAAGGTTGCAATTTTAAGTGTTAAAGGCATAGAGAATGAAGGCGTGCCATCTTTTTTTTCGAAGTGAGACATAGCAATATTTATTTTTCTAGTTGATGGTCATCGTCTTGATGTGCATCTAAACCATTTGTTGAATATGCAACACGTCATGCCATAGGAATAGAGAATGCATGGAGCATGTATTTGTTATGATTGTTTGCAATAATGTTCATTTCAAAGATACATATTGTTGTGACAAAGAGTGAACGCTCTTCTGCTGACAAGAATCTATTAGTATAGACTATAGACGTAGGATTGAGTCTTCCAAGGTTGGTGTAGCATTGTGTATGTTTGTCAATAATTTCCAGAAGCAAAGTTGGATGACAACAATTCCCCTTTAATGAAAGATTGTTTCCAAAATGATTACAAGGGTGATGTATGTCCATACACACTTATCTTCTTCCACTTTTTAGTTTGCATCCCTAGTTATATGACCATTGTTGTGCAAGGTTAGTAAGACAGAAAGGGTATAAAGTTGGAGCCAGATAAGAAATTGATCGATTCGGGAGATACACAACAGAATATTTGGTGACCAATGATTGCAAAGGACTTAAATCTTAAAACCTAGTTTGAAAACAAATTAAAAAATAAGGTGGGATATAGAGATGATGTCCATCAAATCAACGAAACCTTATCTTGTATTGACAATGAGTGTTGCAGAATTTGAATGGATCTATAAGACTGCGATTATTGGCAGAAGATAGAGAGAAAAGGTAAGGCTTTAATTGGAGAGAACTGCATGGTGTATAGACAAGGCAAGAATTTGTCTTCATGATATTTAGTCATTGCACATTTCATAAATGTAAAATCAACTACTTGTTAAGTAAATTTGAAAGAACAACATCCAAGTAAGAAGCTCTATGAGAACGAGATACTACCATCCATAACTTGTTTTTGCTATGGAAAATCACATTCCCACACATATGACAAAACATGTCAGGTGTCCAACCAACATTTACAACTTATAATAAGTAATCCTTCATCTTTTAAATATGTGTTTTCCTATGGATACATTGGCTGAAATCTGGATTTCTTGACAAATGAAGGTCCATAAGGTTCATATAATAGATGTAACATATCTTCATTTGGTAGCCAGAACAAATTTTGTTGTAGTCCAAGGGTGCCATAGGAAATTTATGTGAGAATAAGTTCTACTTGAGGGTTCATATTTTTGTCAAGTAACCTTAGCGCCATATTTAAATCCACGATACAAGAACTTGGTTCAAGAGGTAAATGATTTTGATTCTACCACAAATGAGAGTTTATAAAAATAATTACTTAAATATGTATAAAATAAATATTTTATTAATCCACCATGAAACCTTAATAAATGCTTAAACAAATCGTCGATTTGAAATCATCTTTCTTGTGAAAGATCTCGCAATTTGATGTACTTAAAGACATCAACACACTTGTAAATATGTCGAAGAGTTTTTTCCCCATTAAATTGACACAAAAATGTCAAATCAAGAGTATATCGACTTCAATAAGCATTGTTCGGGCTCCAAATATTTCAATTCCCGGTTTTAAATATTCCAATTTCCAACAAGAATCCATATCAAATTTCAGCTCTAAACCTCTCCTTAATCTATCTCCTCTAGAAACAACTCAGCTATGAGAACTCACCGGATTTCAATGGTAATCCGAAACATGATATTGAATTTTTACATAACAATATAAATGTTTTAATATATATATATTGAAGTCAATTCAAAAGCTTTTAGTGTCACCCCACATGATTCCAATATGTATATGCCTATCGAAATTCATTTGTAGTAAAGGTGTTTAAAGGCTTTGTTTGTAAATTCAATTTCCTTACGACAAATCATCTATACCAATGTATGTGAAACAAGGACATCATGACATAGATTATTCACCATGCTATGCCATAGCTTGTTAAACATAGACATGACATACACGATTTACCATGTGAATTGCATTGCATGCCTCATTGGGAGGGACACTAGTAGTCATGCACCCTCATGTGCACCGCATATTTCCCATGTAGAATGTAGTTTTTGCCACGTTTAACCTAGAGGAAATAAGAGTTAGCATGCTTCTCGTTGATTCCCAAGATGGGCACTATTTCTAGCCAACTATCATTGTAAACCATTTTCAAATATTGGAATGTTAAGAGAAAATAAATATGGCATGCTCATAACTCATTTTCCAGGGGTGATCTTCCAGTTGTCGACAACATAGTTTACTTTCCAACACGTTCCGAGATTTAAAAAACATATAATAATGGAAATAAAACCATTAACTCAAATGCCATATTGCACTCAAGCCAATCGCTTAAGCAACAGGAATTCACAACCAGCGATTGTGAAATCAATGACCATAGAGGGAATTAGAATCCATAACAATGGCAATTTACCCTGGAAAAAAATGATATATTTCTTTGGGAGGGAATAATGGGTGTTCCTCCATTGATGATACCAACAAGATTTCCACCAATGTAGACACAATGCAAGAAAATAAGGTCTCCAACTTAGGGGTGTTTATGTGGCCCAAATTTATTATAGGCATGTGCTGAGGGTACACCCTTACTCATTACTCAAATCCCATATAAGGCCCACATATGGCGAGCATACATATAAGGCCCAAGATGCATGCAATCTGGAGCTAGCTCAAATGGGGTGGTTAGTGGCAATACTAAGTCTAAATCAAGAGAGCACAAATCAAGCATATAGCATAGGTAGCCATGTCGTACTCATAAATAGGATTGCAAACTCATGGCAAATTTATTTAACGGATCTACTTCAAACCTATAAATTTGTTGAAAACACATAGATGCAATTACAACAAAAATAGGCCACTCATCTTTCACTTTATAAATTTGAGAACTTGACTAGGCAAGGAGAATCCCAAGTCCCAAAAGGTAGCTCGAGGAAAGTTAACGAATGCAATTGGATATGTATTGGGGCATAGAATTACCTAGTGGACAAGGGGCGGATTCTCATAGGCTCGTGAACAAAGCGTGCAAAGGTATAGGCTCTTTAAATAACACATTTGATGTAAAATAAATAAATTTTTTAAATACATTATTTATAATTTTAAAATTATATAAAAAATATCTATATTTTTATGATTTAAAAAAAAACACCTCAAATCATAAATATCCCTCGTAACATTTATATTTAGACTAATAATATCACCATATCAATAAAAATCTATTGGTGATTTCTTTTATTTAATTAAAAAATATCCAAGACCAAACACATCTAAATATCAATCTACAACTTATAATAAGTAATCCTTCATACTTTAAATATGTGTTTTCCTATGGATACATTGGTCGAAATGTGGATTTCCTGACAAATGAAGGTCCATAAGGTTCATATAATCGATGTAGCATATCTTCATTTGGCAGCTAGAACAAATTTTTTTGTAGTCCAAGGGTGCCATAGGAAATTTATGTGGGAATAAGTTCTACTTGAGGGGTCATATTTTTGTCAAGTAACCTTAGCACCATATTTAAATCCACAATACAAGAACTTGGTTGCAAGTTAACTCTTGTCCAAGAGGTAAATGATTTTGATTCTACCACAAATGAGAGTTTATAAAAATAATTACTTAAATATGTATAAAATAAATATTTTATTAATCCACCATGAAACCTTAATAAATGCTTAAACAAATCGTCGATTTGAAATCATCTTTCTCGTGAAAGATCTTGCCATTTGATGTGCTTAAAGACATCAACACACTTGTAAATATGTGGAGGGGTTTTCCCCCCATTAAATTCAGACAAAAATGTCAAATCAAGAGTATATCGACTTCAATAAGCATTGTTCGGGCTCCAAATATTTCAATTCCCGGTTTCAAATATTCCAATTTCCAACAAGAATCCATATCAAATTCTACCTCTAAACCTCTCCTTAATCTATCTCCTCCTCTAGAAACAACTCAACTATGAGAACTCACCGGATTTCAATGGTAATCTGAAACATGATATTGAATTTTTACATAACAATATAAATGTTTTAATATATATATATATATATATATATATTAAAGTCAATTCAAAAGCTTTTAGTGTCACCCCACATGATTCCAATATGTATATGCCTATCGAAATTCATCTGTAGTAAAGGTGTTTAAAGGCTTTGTTTGTAAATTCAATTTCCTTACGACAAATCATCTATACCAATGTATGTGAAACAAGGACATCATGACATAGATTATTCACCATGCTATGTCATAGCTTGTTAAACATAGACATGACATACACAATTTGCCATGTGAATTGCATTGCATGCCTCGTTGGGAGGGACACTAGTAGTCATGCACCCTCATGTGCACCGCATATTTCCCATGTAGAATGCAGTTTTTGCCACGTTTAACCTAGAGGAAATAAGAGTTAGCATGCTTCTTGTTGAATCCCAAGATGGGCACTATTTCTAGCCAACTATCATTGTAAACCATTTTCAAATATTGGAATGTTAAGAGAAAATAAATATGGCATGCTCATAACTCGTTTTCCAGGGGCAATCTTCCAGTTGTTGACTACATAGTTTACTTTCCAACACGTTCCGGGATTTTAAGAACATATAATAATGGAAATAAAACCATTAACTCAAATGCCATATTGCACTCAAGCCAATTGCTTAAGCTACAAGAATTCACAACCAGCGGTTGTGAAATCAATGACCACAAAGGGAATTAGAATCCATAACAATGACAATTTACCCTGGAAAAGAATGATATATTTCTTTGGGAGGGAATAATGGGTGTTCCTGCATTGATGATACCAACAAGATTTCCACCAATGTAGACACAATGCAAGAAAATAAGGTCTCCAACTTAGGGGTGTTTGTGTGGCCCAAATTTATTATAGGCGTGTGCAGAGGGTACACCCTTACTCATTACTAAAATCCCATATAAGGCCCACATATGGCGAGCATACATATAAGGCCCAAGATGCATGAAATCTAGAGTTAGCTCGAATGGGGTGGTTAGTGGCAATACTAGTCTAAATCGAGCAAGCACAAATCAAGCATATAGCATAGGTAGCCATGTCGTACTCGTAAACGGGATTGCAAACTCATGACAAATTTCTTTAACGAATCTACTTCAAACCTATAAATTTGTTGAAAATACATAGATGCAATTACAACAAAAAAAGAGGCCACTCATCTTTCTTTATAAATTTGAGAACTTGACTAGGTAAAGTGCATTATACAGTCCAAGTTTGCATTTAAGAACTTGACTGCGCAAGGAGAAGCCCAAGTCCCAAAAGTAGTTCGAAGAAAGTTAACGAATGCAATTGGATATGCATTGGGGCATAGAATTATTTTATATGAAGAGTGCAAAGGTATAGGCTCTTTAAATAACACATTTCATATAAAATAAATAATTTTTTTATATACATTATTTATAATTTTAAAATTATATAAAAATATTTATATTTTAATGATTTAAAAAAAAAACATCTCAAATCGTAACATTTATATTTACACTAATAGTATCACCATATCAATAAAAATTTATTGGTGATTTCTTTTATTTAATTAAAAAATATCCAAGACCAAACGCATCTAAATATCAACTCGTAGCTACTCTGTCCATCATTCCAGAACTTTCGTCCCTACAAACAAAACAAGATGCACATCATACAATGTCGGCTGGCCGTCGGATAGAGCGTTCGGCGCGGAAGGCTACAGAAGAAAAGCTAGAGGGAACCGCACGTTATCTCTGACCGTCAAACCTGTAACCGCGCGGAATCCGTCCATTTGATTTATTCCATAATTTAAAAAACCGGCGCCACTACCAAAATTTTCCCAATTAAATATCAGCTTACTGACAGCTGACTAATGATAGCATAGCAGTTTTGCCGTTTTAATTTTTGTTTTCGATTTTCTCAGTGCCAAAATGGGGGAGGATTTGGCCGAAACTCCACCTCGGCCTCCTCCAGTACATACATGATCCAACGAGCTCGAAAAATCCAGCTGTATCTTCTTCCCAGGATCAAATTTGAAGGCGATTGGAGAAAATACGCAGCTGTTAAAGTTTCCACGGAGATTTTTTACAGCGAGGGGAGTGTTTTCATCAACAAAATTTCTGTTAGGGTTTTAGACGGGATTGCGAAGAGCTGCGGGGACGGGATCTCGCCACTAACACTCCTCTGAAAATCCCAATACCCCAATACGCTTGCTTCAGTCGATCTCTCGCAGCGACTTCAGCTCAAGCTGCTGATTATTAGGCTTTAATAAGTGGACAGGGGGCGGCTCCTGATAGGAGCTTGACAGACGAGGAAAGGTCCACAGAAACCGTGCCGATAAAAAACGCCTACGGCGTAAAAACTGACCATCATAATTCTGCTTAAAAATTATCAAAAAATAATTTACAGTTATCAAAACTTGACAAGTCGATATCGGTTTCAAATTCCTACACTGTTATTCATCCAGAAAGGAATTATTGCTAGCCAGGCGCGCCTTGCGCCCTAGCCTCTGTAAGTGCTTCTGGTGCTTTGCTGCAGCCGCCTTTTCTGCAGCCTCACGCTTCTGTGCTCTCAAGGTTCGCCGTCCACCTGCATCTTTTGACACTTGCAGTTTTTCTTTCCTTGCCCTTCCAGATGAACCACCCGCATGATTATGATTACGATTAGTTCCGCCCTGGCCTTGACGAGCTCTAACATACCCGGAATCAGCCGAGGGTGGATTCACCGGTGGAGCGTCATTTGATGTAGCTGCTGCATAGTATTCGTCATCCATCTCGTCTTCTTCTTCGTAGCTGGGATCATAATCATCATCATATGTCTTCTGTTGAAGAAACCATGTTGCTCGCAACAGCAGGCATATACTTTCCTCGAACATGTAATCGCGCAAAGTACCATCTAGTGCTCTGCACACAAACAAGCAGGAGAAAGGGTGCTTGCATTGAGGACACCAAGGATTGCCCGCCGCGTAGGAAGCCCATCGAAGGATGCATGTTGCACAGTAAGCGTGCCCACAACCTTTTATCTCTGCACTCTCCTCTGCCTGCACAGGATCAAGACAAATCGCACACACCCAAGAGTCATTGGGAGTATTGTACTGCTTTTCCTCATCTTGCCACCTTTCGTCTGCAGCCACGTTCCCTGAGTTATCTAGGGGGCTGGTAAAGCACTTATCCATGTCCAGAAAGTCCTCCATTGATGCAATTTTCGAGAGATTTTTTCTCAGAAAATAGGACCTCACAGTGTCTGGTGAAAGAATTCAGATCTTTTGATGATGAATTTGACCTGGACAGGTTATCAAGGGCTCCTGCCGGAAAAATAGAGCACCCTCGGCTCGTCCACGTAACCCTGACCGAAAAAGAGAGCACCCTCGGCTCGTCCACGTAATCCTGACCCTGATTAAGGGGTACAATGAAGAAGTTGCGATGGCATTATACGATGAAGAAGTTGTTGTGATGGCATTAGAGATTTATATATAATAAGTTTTAATTATATTTATGTCGGTAGTATTGGAAAACAAAAAATTATGTCAGCTTATAAAGTAAAAAAAATTAAATTTAAATAAATAATTTTAAATTTAAATTTTTAGAGGATTTAATTTTCAATTGGAAGTTTATGTTTTTCATTGAAACCACTCTTTTCCTCCTTCCTTTTGGAAGAGGCTACCTTCACAATCAACAACTATTAGAAAAGGCCAACTCTGGCCAAATCATCCAATTATTAAACAACTTCATTGTTTGAGATGTAAATTTTTTAAATTAATTAAATTACATTGTTTTTTTTCCAATTTATTTTGAAACTTTGATAAATATTTTTCTTTGTTATAGGTTTAAGATAAAAATTCGGAATTTAAAGTCAAAATTTTGACATCTTTAATATATTAAAGACCAAATGAGACTATTAACATAGTCAACAAATTTGAGTTTATTAACTTTGACTATGTCAAACATTCATGGATGTACTGACATTTATAAATTCTATATATTAAACCCTAGAGATAGGACTACAATTATGTGATACCTAAGACATTTGTAATATTTTTTTTTTGTCATTTTTTAAATGTATATAATATCTTTTTTTCTATCTACTTTCATTATCTTTTCTTTAATCTATAAAGTTTAGAATCTCTATATAATCTAGAATCCCTTTATATAAATAAATTGTAAACAAATTTTGAATTCTATATATGTGGAACTTTTTGAATAGATTCTTAATTTTACTAATATTGCTTGAATGGATTTTATTGTAATAGATAACAATGTTAAATGATCAGGAGATTGAGAACCGATGTTGTTTTGAATTTGAGATCGCTGGCTCGCTGCTGCAGGACGTCGACGTTGAGGAGATCCACAGGGGCCATTGAGGGCTACGCCTGCCAGGCCTCGGGCTGGGAGGCAAATCTCTTATTTTCTTCCTAGACCTTTGCTGACATCGTGGCGGTCAAGCTCATGCATTGAGTGGCTGATCTGGTTCGCTTGGGGCACTCTGATGGCTTGGGTGGGAGGTTCACCTCCGGATCCGAGGTCTGATGCCTTTGATCGGCTTATTGGCCCTCAGAACAAGAGATCGGGCATTAGAGCCCCTCCGAAATTTGTCAAGAGAATTGAAGAAGTATCGAAAGTTGCCCTCCCTCCGGAAGAAACTATGCGGGTTGCTCTCTCCCTGGCAGATCGAGCCCTGATCGGGCAATTCACGGGGCTCTGGCTTTTGCCAAAAACGACTGATATCTGGGTCCAAAAAAACTGGAGACCCCTAATCTCCAAAAACGTTGCATCATACTCCGTTGGAAGGGGCTATTTTCTGTTTGACTTCGAATCCAAAGAAGACAAAGATCTAATATTCAGGAACGACCCCTATTTCATGGGGCCGCAAGGCCTCTACCTCAATGGGTGGACCCCAGACTTCGATCCCGAGGCTGACACCCCCAAAGCCGTACCAGTCTGGGTCAGACTCCCTAACCTCCCCATGCACTACTGGAACCCCAAAGCTCTCCATGCGATAGGGACTGTCCTGGGGAAATACATTGACATGGCTAGCCCAAAGGACCAATACACATGTGCCCGCATTTGCGTTGAGGTGGATCTCGAAGCAGGATTGCCAGAAGCTATTAAATTAACCGTGGGGAATTGGTCCCATTTTCAAAAGCTCGACTATGAACAACTTCCTTTCAAGTGCCGAGGTTGCCACGAATACGAACACTTCATCCGCAATTGCCCTAAAAAACCCGAGATCCATCATGACAAGGTGGAAGGATGGCAAAAGGTGAACAGATCTAAACCCAAAAATCAATCTAGATTGGATCCAAAGTTGGGTGAGGGGAACAAAGAAGCTAGGGCCATCCATCTTGACGGATCTCCAGAAACTTCCAAGACCAAAGAAACTATTGAAGCAAGGGATGATCCCATTGAAGTCGAAGAGAAATCCAGCAATGGAGAAAGCAACGAACCTGAAGCAGACCTATCAGTCCAACAAATGAAGGATCAAGAGGAAGGCACGGCAGTGATAAAAGTAGGGGGAAACTTGGGGAAATCAGATGAAGAAAATGAATCGGAAGAAGAATAGGAGGAGGAGGGGGAAATCGAACTGACTATCCCAAGACTTACTAAAACCAAAGGAAGGAAATCCAAGAAAGAAGCTAGGGAGCAAGCTACCTACAAGGATAAGCTGCAAGGCTCCCAACTAACTCTGGAAAAGCTGCTGAAAAATACTAGAAACACTTGCCAGCAGGGTCATGTCCAGAAAGGGATGCCTTCACTTACCAAAAGGAAGTAATGAAGGTCCTCTCCTGGAACTGCAGAGGTCTCGGTAGCAAAACCAAGGAAGAAGCAATGACAGATCTATTTTCTTTACATCAACCGGACATCTTTCTGATCTAGGAGACCAAGATGGAGGAAGCTGCATTTCTCCATGTAACTCAAAAATTTTGGAAAAAAAGAGTTAAAGCTGCAATTAGCTCTAGAGGCGCATTCGGAGGCATCGGGACTTTGTGGGACGATAAGAAATTTGAGGCTGTTGACATCAAGTATAGCTCTTGTTGGATCCTCACCCTGCTGAGGAAAAAGGACACGAATATCCTGGTAAGAATATTCAATATCTATGCTCCTAATTCTTATGCTGGAAAAAATGTCTGTTGGAGTCTTCTTCACGAGGAAAAGAGTAACCAGCAAGGTAATGTGATTCTTGCAGGGGATCTTAATGTTATCCTTAGCCAAGATGAAAAAAGAGGGGGCTCCCTGGTTAGAGACCCCATCAGAGAAACTGTTGATGAGATCATCCTGGAATGGGATCTCATGGATGTTAAGCCACCTTTTGGAAAGTACACCTGGAATAATAAGAGGATTGGGCCTGGGCATATTGCTGCGAGGCTCGACTGCTTCCCTGTTCAGGACACCTTCCTCCTGCTAGGTTTGAATTTGTCTTCCAAAATCTTACCATTTGGAGGATCATATCACAAGCCTATTCTCATTGAGATGGCTAATGATAAGAATTTGGGCCCTATACCATTCATATTCAATCCTCTATGGGCCAATGAATCTGAGTTTCTAAGGACTGTTTTTTATTCTTGGTCTTCCCCAGTTACAGGGTCACCCTTCTTCGTTTGGGAAGGGAAACTCAGAAGGCTCAAAAGAGCACTAAAATCTTGGGCTAAGTCACTTCCATCTCCCACTTCTAATAAATCCCACGCTGCTCTAGCGTTGGAGAACCACCAGTCCAGGATGGAAGATAAACCCGTGGACCCTAATGACATCCAAATTGAGATCAACTTACAGTCGAACCTCCATGCGGCCTGCAGACTTGAATCCGATTGGTGGAAATTAAAAGCTAGATGTAATTGGTTAAACAATGGCAATGGGAACACTAAATTTTTCCACAAGTAGGCCGAGGCACAAAAAAGATTCAAATCTATGCTTGAAATTCAGTCTTAGGGAAATCTTATCAGCAACTTTGAAGATATAAAGACTGAAGCGATGAGGCACTTCAATGAACTGTTCAACGCCCAGCCCACCGTGGAAGACACTGAGCTCCTGAACCTGGTTCCCAATGCTATAAATAATAGTGACAATGAAGCTCTTACTCAAAGCATCACGTTGGCTGTCAATGGTATGGAGGATGACAGAGCTCCGGGTCCCGATGGCTATAATGCTAATTTCATCAAACTTTGCTGGGATATAATAAAAATGATCTATTCAAAATGGTCAGCAAATATCAAAGGTGCAATAAAATTGGTGGCAGCACGAACTCTGCCTTTCTGGCTCTCATCCCCAAAGAAAAGGAGGCCAAATCTTTTGACAAGTTCCAGCCTATTTCCTTGTGCAACATTGGTTATAAAATCATAACTAAGATAATGGCCAGCAGACTAAAACATATCCTGTCGAGCCTCATCCCGGAGAATTAGGGCGGCTTTGTTAAAAGCAGGAAGATCTGGGAAAATATTATATTAGTTCAAGAGGCCATTCACTCTAGTCTGAAGAACGGTGACAAGGGAATGGTGGTAAAAATTGACCTTGCTAATGCCTTCGATAGATTTAGCCATCCTTTTCTCTTTCAGTTAATGCGGAAATTTGGTTTCACTCTAGATTTTATCTCTTAGGTCAAGGCCTGTATCAGCAAGCTGTGGATAGCCCCGTTAGTCAACGGAAGAGCTGCCCCCTTCTTTCAAGCCTTGAGAGGTCTGAGGAAAGCTTTCCCGCTCTCCCCTTTACTTTATGCCATCCAGGCTTCATTTCTAAGCTTTCAGCTGGAAAATGCCAGGCTTGAACAAGATCTGCCCGACATTAGGATTCCTAGAGGCACAAAAGAAATCAATCACGTGCAATTCGCGGATGATACTATCTTGCTTAGAGGAGCCAGTCAAATTACAGCTCACAGTTTCAAGACTGGACTAACCCGCTATTGCCTCACCTCTGGAAGCAAAATCAATTTAAGGAAAAGTCAGATCTATGGATGGAATATCAACCCTAGGGAAATGCTAGATATCTCTCGGGTTCTCAATATGGATGGTGTAGTCGTCTGGGAGTCCTTCAATTATCTAGGGATCCCCATTTTCAAATCCAAACCCAAGATTTTAGCCTAGAACCCAATTGTGGAGAAAATCAAAAAGAAAATCAAAGGATGGGGGTCAATTTGGTTAAATTTGGCAGGGAAGGTAGTCTTAATAAAGGCAATCTTGAACAACTACCTGCTCTATCAGAGCTCTCTTCTCCTAGCTCCAGCCAAAATAATCACTTAGATCGAAAGCCTGATTAGATCCTTTCTCTGGCATGTTGGAAGTGTTGGGGGAGGCAAAAAATTTGCATTGGTCAGTTGGAAAATAATTAAATTTCCCAGGTCAAAGGACGGTCTTCATATCAGAGATCTTAGAAATCAAAACTTGGCTGTGGGAGCCAAGCTGCTCTGGAACTTGCTCGCCCCCAAGCCCTCTTGGTGCAGTCAGGTGCTGAAAGCCAAATTCTTTAGAGGCCCAAGGCTTAGATGCCTTGATGGTGGCCACGTGAATCAGAAAGGCTCCTCAATTTACAATATTTGTTATAAAGTGATGCCACAATTCAGATACGAATTGTATTGGGTCCCTGGCAATGGGAAATTGATAAATTTATGGCACGACAAGATCCTTGGGAAGACTCCTCCCCATACTCCACGATTGCAGTAGAGAATGGCCACAATGGGGGTGAATACACTTTGGGACATTTCCAAATGGGAGCCCACGGAGCCAAATCGATGTGCAAGCTAGGATGTGCCAGAGTGTCCTGCTGATTTAGACGCTGAGAAATTGTTGTTAATCAACCACTTGGCCGAGCTAGCACCGATAGCCAAATCTAGGAGGGACCGTTGAGGCTGGGGAAGGCTTTCTGGCAGCTACTCAACATTTGAAGGATACCAAAGATTTGCAGCAAATATTGATGTGCCTGTCAATCCATATGTCTAGAATTATCTTTGGAATAGTAGCTCGTTTCCAAAGATTGATATGTTTGTTTGGACAGTGATGCACGAAAGAGTGCTCACTAGCGAGAACCTAGAGAAAAGAGGACTTGCCGGCCCCTTTCGCTGTCCCTTATGTACTGAAGCCTCAGAAAATATCAGCCACTTATTTTTAAAGTGCCCTATGCCATTTCACTTTGGAAAGATGTGTTGAAGCGGTGGGGAGACAGAGTGCATTTGCCGAATAAAATTAAGGCCTGTTTTTTTAATTGGGGAAAACTGTATCAAGGTGAGCTGAGC
This sequence comes from Pseudotsuga menziesii, assembly GCA_001517045.1. Classification (NCBI taxonomy): domain Eukaryota; kingdom Viridiplantae; phylum Streptophyta; class Pinopsida; order Pinales; family Pinaceae; genus Pseudotsuga; species Pseudotsuga menziesii. The sequence goes on along the minus strand of LPNX010555681.1, from coordinate 1,049,269 downwards.
CAGAAAAATGGAGTAAGAACTTGCTGGCTGAAACTCCCTAAGATATTTTGTTGGTGCATATGGAATGAAAGAAATCACAGAATATTTCAGGAAAGGACCAAGCCAGCATGGAAGACAGCAATCAAAGTTAATGCCTTGTTCGGGGAGATTGTTAGCATCTCTAAGATCCCTAATAATAAAGGAAACTTGACGGACAAGGAAAAGAATTGGACGCAAAGTCTTAATATCATGGCTGTAAATAGTGCAGCTGCTAAAAAGTCGGAAGTATGGGATATCAGGATGGATAAATCTCAGTTTGAGAACTGGCTAAGAGAAAGGAAGCTCTTTAAACTATTTTTGATGGGGCTTCCCAAGGGATTTCGGGGAAAGCCGGGGAGGGAGGGGGGGGGGGGGGCAAGGGGGTGGAGTCATTATTGATCCAAACATGAAGGTCGAGGTTGAATACTACTGGAACATTGGTTATGATACTAATAATATGGTTGAGGCTTATGGGCTCTAGCAAGGTCTCAAGCAGCTGCGGAAGAATGGAGTGGATGAGGTCATGGTATTCGGTGATTCCAGGGTAATTATTCAGGCATTGAATGGGGATAGAAGGGGAAATAATGAAAGGACAACGAGAATGATTAACATAATTAGATCTAAGGCTAAAACATTCAGGAAGATTAAATTTTTTCATATTCTTAGGGGGCTAAATGTCTTGGCGGATCTAGCAGCCAATAAATCTATAGCTGTTGATCTCCATGAACTTATTGTCAACTCGGTTATTAGCTCTGATATCCCTCCTTAATATCTTCTATTTTGTTTGGAGGACGTAGAGACTGGGATGCTTGTTGTAATGAGTTACCGCTTCAGCGTTCTCTTTGCTGAAATTTCAATATAACATAACCGTTTTTGCAACAACAAAAAAACAATGTTAAATGATCAGGAGAATTTGAGGACCACTGCTAGATTAAAGCAGTAGTATGGTGATGATCAATGTTATTACCTTTGTAAAAAATGTAGGGACTTAAAAACTAGAAGAATTCTAAGGGAACCAGAAAACATTGTCAAGATTTTGGGAACTTTGAAGTGGGGAGGTTCATATTTGTTGATGAAAATATTTAATACGGGAGGATAAGATATTATTCTCGATTTTGGTCAAATTGGATGTTATTTGGGTTTTCTTGCAGAACTTGATATATCTTGGGGTGTGAAGGCATTTCTTCAAAAATTGGATTTCTGGGAAACTTCTTTTAGATGTCCCGTTTCTCAAAATACTAGACATTTAAAGGATCAACCTCATGGTGTGGTGACAAAAGAAGGCATGGACAATGTGAAAGAGGATTGTTTGAAGAATTTGTCTAGGGTTTTGTTGGGCATGAGTTCATCAAGAAAATTGTCTCCTAACGAATCTTCAGAAGCTTGGAAAGTGGATATTGGTAGCTATTCTTTATCTGCTATGGTGGATCTTTCTTTCTCTAGTAAGTTAAAATCCCTCCTCCCCTCCTTTTACAATTCTTTAAATGAAGAGGAAATCATATTCTTGGATGGGGTAAAGGCTAGATATAATTTGGTGTGCTAAAAACGCTCTAGTGATTTTCTTTCCAAGCCCTCTAAGAATGGGACAATAGGATATTTGATTGACTGTGGAATTATTGTAGAGAAGGACGTTTTATGTTTGTTGTTGATCTAGGACTCTCATAAGACTTTGGTTGAAAATGATTCCAGGATTGAGGGGCATGAGATCAATGGGTTTCTGGATCATTATACTATTTCTTTGTTGAATTCCTCAAATAGGATGGGTTCCTCGGTAAATCCTATTTTGGAGAAAATTGATTTGGGTACCTAGGTTGAAGGTAATCCAATTACTACTCCAAAGGAGGGTGTTGAGTCTTTAAGTCTAATTGTCATTTCTTTAATCCCTATTTACAAGGAAGTACTACAAAGAATGCCATTAACTATGTATAATTCATATTATGGTCTATCAAAAGACATAGACAAAGTTCCTTCTTCTGACTATCCAAATGTTACCGTTCTAAAAAAAGGAACAATTGGAAGAAAGGTGTTGTTCAAGTTGGCTTAGATTCCTTGGAGTCAACCATATCTTAGAATTTAAGCCCTTTTTTAATAGGAGGTTATTCTTGTGGTGTTTCTATTGATGAGAGTTTGGTTGATACTCTCAAGTCCCTTAGAGAAAATTTTCCCTTGAAACCTTATTCTTAATGATTTTAATGTCTTTCAATATTAGAGGGGTGGAGGGCGCCTCAAAATTCAATGCTCTCAAAATACTTCTAGAGGTGTCAAAATTAGATGTTCCTCTTGTACAAGAGACCACAGTGTTTGAAAATAAGGCAAGGGAGGTTTTCTTGAAGCTTCTTCTGGGTTGGGATTGTTGTATTTTTTGATGTGTCGAGACTTTCTCAGGGTTTGTTGTTTGCTTGGAACCCTCGAATTGCAAATCTTAAGGATTATTTGTCATGAGTAGGCATTCTGTTGGAGGGTCATATTCGAGGCATGGATTAGGATGTTATGGTGGTAAATTGTTATGGTCCCTACAATGGTAAACAAGAATTCTAGAATAATGTTAAAGACAATGGGATCTTGAAGAGCCATAACCTAATATTTAGAGGCGATTTAAACCTTACTCTTGTAGCAAGAGAGGTTTGGGTATTCAATGCTTGATTGGGTTCTTTGACAAGATTGTTTAGCCAAATGTTTGAAGATTCTAATCTTATTGATATTATTTTAAACCCTATGTTACCAACTTGGAGGAATGGATGCGTAGGTAATTCAAGAGTGGAAAAGGGACTGGATCGTTTCCTTTTGGCATATCATTTTAATGAAATTCACAGGAAGATATAGATCATGGGATGTTAATGTTAGTACATTAGACCATATTCATGTTTGTTTGCAGCTGGAAAGTGATTTTTCAATAGTTTCCTATCCTTTTAAACTCCATCATTCTTAGACATAATTAGATGAGTTTAATAAGATGATTAGAGATAAGTGGAAAGATCTACATTAGGTTGTGGGAGACTCTATTATGCATAGAATGTCTCTTAATTTAAAGAAATAAAAAATTTTATAACTTAGTGGGAAAATAAACATAAGCAATTAATAAAAGAAGATTTGATTAATATTGAGGCACAGGTACACTATGTTTTTGCTGGGAATGACACGGGGGTATTCACTGATTTGGAAAATGAACAATTGGGGATCTTGGAAGCCATGAAGTCTTTAATTCTATGGATGGGAGGAGGCTTGGAGATTTTTAAGAGGCGGGATATGTGGTTGAGCCAAGGAAACAATATTACTCAATTCCTTCATAAATATGTTGATCACTGCAATACAAAATTTTATTTGGGATATTGTAGATCCAAACGGGACATGTCTCTCTACTCAAAAGGATTTAGAACAAGCAATAATTAACTATTTTGTAGCTCTTTTTCAAGAGTCTTGGAAAATAATATTGGGGCCCAGTTTAAGGTTATCCAGTGTTTCTTGAGGATGTTCACAATTTATGAGGCAACTAAAATTGGGGAGCCTATAACTTTGAAGAAGATTGAATACATTTTAAATAATTTTGTAAAATCCAAAAGCCATGGTCTAGACGAGATGTCAATGGAATTATTTCTTCAATATTTGGATGTATTTTGTAATGATTTATTAAATGTAGTTGAATAATATGGAGTTCAATGGAAGGTTTCTGGGGCAATAAACACCAAGTTGATAGCCTTAATCCTAAACACTACTGAGGTTTCTTCCTTATACAATGATTACATGCCTATTTTTTGTGCAATCTAGTTTACAAAGTTATTGCAAAATTTATAGCTAATAGATCAAAGGTCAGTTGGATGTCGACATCTCAAAGGAACAATTTGGTTTTTAAAATAATAGACTCATATTTGATGCAATTAGTACAACATAGTAGAGTCTCCATTATATAACGCTAATGAAACATAAGGATTTGACCTTGAAGATGGATTTAGTGAAAGCATATGCTAAAGCAAACTAGACTTTTATGAGGTTAGTTTTGTCACAAATTGGATTAAGCCTGCAAGTTATAGATTGGATAATGGCCCTATGTGTCATTAACAAAATTTGTTGGTTTGGTGAATGGTACTCCCCCCTTTTTCTTCAAAGGGAATAGAAGACTGTGACAAGGATCTCCCTTCCTCTATTTTTTCTAATTGTTTTTGAAGGACTTAGCAGGGTCATTCAAAAAGCTAGAAGGGATGGGAGGATAAAGGGTATCAAAATATCCTCTAGTCATTATATTTCCCATTCACTTTTTATTGATGATGTTCTTCTATTTGGGAATGGTTCAATTGAAGGATGGTCATCATATTATGATCTCATTAAACTATTATGTGATTCTTCATGCATGGAATCTAGTGAGCATAAATCCAAAAAAAAATATGAATAGATTTCATTAGAGTTCTTGGGACAAGTTAAATTACTTTTTCCTTATCAACTGGATTCAATTGAGAAGGTTTTAAATATCTTCGATATTTCTTGAAGCCTAATAATTACCTGAAGAATGACTTGTTGTGGTTACCTTCAAAGGTTGAGAAAAGGATTGACAATTGGGTCTATAGACGGCTCTCCCTTGGGGGGTGGCTAGTGTTGCTTAAATCTATTCTGCAAAACATTCCTCTTTATTGGCTATTTTTAGACAAATTTCCCAAATTCATTTTGAATAGATCACATAAATATGTTTAGCTTCCTCTGGTAGGGATTAAAAAGAAAACAAGAAGTTCACATGATCAAGTGGACCAAAATCACAATTCCAAAAAAGTTTGGTGGTTGGGGGGTAAAAAAATCTTTTTTGGTTTGATCATGCATTGACATTGAAGAGTTTATGGAGGGGGGGTGTATGGTCAAGGTCTATGGTGTGAAATTATCAAAGACAAATATCTAATGAATCTTTCTATTACGGATTTCCTTATAGGTTTAAAAAAAAATATTAGTCTGCTTCAAATATCTGGAGAGGATTACTTGACTCTCTCCCTGACTTGACAAATTAGTATGCTTTGAAGATAGGTAGAGGAAAATCAGGTTAAAATTGGGCTCGATCCATTTATTGGTAGTAATGAGTATTATAATCTCTCATATGATATCATGTATCCTTTAAGGAATATTGGTATTTGTTTTCTGTCATAAGTTAGAAATTTGGTGTTTGGGTCTTTTGGAAATCATTATTGGCTTCAGTTAGTTGATTTGGGTTTTGAGGGATAGAATTTTGAGGAATGGGAGTTCTTTATCAAAGGATTAAACCAAAATGGTGTCATGATGTCAAACGTGGACGATGTTATTTTCTGGTCATTGAATACAACCACTAGACAGGTTAATGCAAAATTGGCTATTGAGGCTATAACTTTCTCTTATATAGATCTCCAAGACAAGTGGTGGTATAATTATATTTGGAATGGAATGCGACTTTAAAGTTTAAAATGTTTTAATGGTTAATTCTTGGAAACACAGTCTTGATTGTGGATAATGTGATAAAAAGAGGTGCGTTTAGTCCAAATTTCTACTCTCTCTATTTTTTGGGGGAAGAATTGGTGGATCATTTGTTCCTTTCCTATGTGTTCTCTAGACAAGTTTGGAAGGAAGTCTCATCATTAAAAACTATTACTAGATGGGCATGCAACTCATTCCTTCACTGTTTTGAATATTGGTTTTCAAAAGTTAGTGATTTCAAACATTTACCTCTTTTTGCAATCTAGGGGATTTGGAGACACCGAAACTCAATTATATTTGAAAATGTGCAACCAAATGTTATCAAGGTTAGTTCAAAATTGTTGTTTGTTTAAAGAATTTAACGAAAAATAAAAGAATTGCACTCTACAAATGCTCAAAGATCCATTATTTTCTGCAAATTATTATGTCAGTTTTTTTAATGAGCTTCTCAATCGGAACAATATGGGGAAGGGATGGTCATCAAATAAAGTATTGATTATTATTTTCAGTTGTAAACGGATGTGGTATTGGGTACAAATATGAGAGAAGAGAGTGGTATTGGGTACAAATACGAGAGAAGAGATTTTATCACTTTGGGTATTACTCCCTTTTGCTTATACAAAAGATATTATATCATTACAAGTGGTAGGTTATTCAAGAGTCATTGTATATTGGGAAACCGAGATATCAAATTTACAAGTGACTCTTTTGGAGTATTTATAAAACATAATCAGGAGAATTCAATTAAATTTCAATCATTTGTCTTTTACGCACACCTATAGATAGTTCAATTCTCTCAATGATCGGCTATCAAAATAGAAAATTGGAAAAGGTGAAGGTTGGCTCTTCTTTGAAGAGCTCCAGGATCATCGGGTGGTTTCTATGAGTAAAGTTCAGGAATATTAGAGTAAGAGACTACTATTTTTATGCAGTGATGAAAAAATGTATGGATGACTATAATAATTTTTTCCTTTGGAGGTTCAGCTAGGCAGTTTAGCATACCATTTTTCTTTGAATTATATATTGTTTAGAGGAGTATTTTTGTTGTTTTTTATATGAATGACTATGTCATTTACAAATACTATAATATCACTAAAGATCTAGGTTTTGAAAGATACTATAAAGATCTGCGATAATTCTGTTGTCTTTGTTTCACTTTATGCATATCAGGAAACACTCTTCTTCTTTTTTTCAGGTGGAAAAAGGGAATAAACTTTAAGTGTTACCTTTGGATTTTGTTTTAAAAAAATCATGAGTTTCAATGTGACTACATAGGTGCTGGAACTTGAGAATTGTGCCTAGCTAGGCCATGGGTTTACTGCCACTATCACGTCAATAACCCATGCTAAAAACCTATAGGTGAGGAAAATTTGAGAAAAATATTAACATTATATTTAGCTCTTTCTTGTATCTTCATGGTTTGACCCATAAGAAATAATATATAAAATATTAGACTTTAATCTCTTCTCATATTTCATTATTTATGCTTTGAACTAGTATTGAAATGAAATTAAAGTTTGGGTTACATAATCATGGGTATTATGTTTTGGATGATATTGAAATCCTAACTCCGTATTTGATTGTGTCTACATGTTATAAAATATTTATGAACAATTTTAGCAACATTGCATACCTTGTGTTTGTTAATTTTTTTCAAGCAAAGATAGTGTTATCAGTTGTTTGTATGCCAATTATTTTAGAGAATTCACTGAATTCAATCTCTTTGAGATTGTATGCTAATTATTTTATAGAATTCACTCCCTATGAGAAGTCATATGAACAAAAGTACTCAAAGTCAATCAACCAAGCAATCATGATATGAGTGTGTAAATGAAGATGCCAAGTATACATTCCGTATTTATTTTTGTTGAGTTTGTCATTTCTATTGAAAGGGGGATCGCCATATGCCTTTATTTTGTTAACATGTTTAGATATACAACATTTCTTTAAATGCCCAACTTTACCACATTTTTAATATTTCCTCATAATATTCCATGGATATTTAGATCTACCTCTAGATTTCGATTATTTATCCCATGAATTATTTTTTTCTATCTTGGGGATGACCTCTCACAAACAAGGCATCCTTGGTTAGACCATCGATGTATTTTTTTCTCATTTCTTTTGATAATTAGGATGCAACCACATCCTCAAAATTTAATGTAGATACAATGGTACTATTAATATCCACAACATAATTATACCATGAATTTGGAAAAGAATGTAAAAAAAAATACATTTATCTTTTTTCGACATTTAAATATAAACCGAGGCTAACTGACTTCCACTATGTTAAATAGATCCAGATGATGACACATAGACACCATCATTCATTCTAAGAAGATACAACTTTCAAAGAAATAACTTGTTTACTAGGGACTCTGACTAATTCACCATCCCTAACTTATCCCACAACTCCTTGGCTTTAGCTTCTCCTTGTTGATTTTTGTACCTAGGAAAGTGTTCCCCTAGTGACTTTTTCCTAAGTCAATAAAAGGGGAAACTTAAAGTGGCCCTTATAATTAATAACTTGAGATGAGTTTTTAATTTTGACTTTAGAAAATAAAGTGACTTTTTGATCAATTTAAGTGAGGTGAGTGAAATTAACTTTGGAGAGAATTAAAAGTGCATTTAATCTCATCCATCCATCTAATTTATTTTGGGCCCTTGGATTAGATGACTATTCAGCTTCCTCATTTAGACACCAAAAAGGCAAGGGAAGGCATCAGAGTCTCATTCTGTTTTTTCATGAGAGTTTGAGAGCACAGAAGGACAAAAATTGCAAACTGAGAGAGAAGAGAAGAGGGAATGTTTCCCAATACCGTACAATAGCATAAATCACATTTCAATACAACATGTTTCTCGAGGAAAATTATGGGCACATTTTTCGAGGCAATTTTTTTGGGCACGATTTTCGAGAAGTTTAATTTTTTACCCTGGACACAGAATTTCGTACAGTCCGTACAGTGGGCATGAAAATCGAGGAAGTCCATACATTTCGTACAATACAATAGTGGGCACAGAAATCGAGGAAGTTTGTATAGTCAAATTGGCACGGTTTTCGAGGTAGCGAGTTGACAGAAATTTTGACTGTAAAATTTTTGAATTCAGTTGATTTGCTAAGCACCATGGTTGAGATAAGTTTATCTTTGTTTTTTTTGTACTTTCATTTTACTGCAGAAAATAAAACTCTCTCTCTCTCTAGAAGAGGTTTTCCCTAGAGGTTGGGGTTTTTCTTGGGTCATTTGACCAAAAAGTTTCGAGTCTAATTTTTTATTTGTGACTGTGTTTTTTAATTACTGCTCATTAAAAGTAGTAAAATTCTTCTTGTGTTTCAGTCATAAATTGTTTATGAGAAATGACTTAATTTGTAGTTGAGACTAAATTGGGTTGGGAATTAAACTATGATGAAAATGGTGGTTGAAACTAGGTTGGGAGAATGCTGAAAAATGTATGGTATCAAAGCTTTGTTGGAGAAAGAGCAGAATTTTACACAGTGAAAAATTTCAGATTGACAGTGATTTCGTTTTTTAGTGGGAAGCATCTTGTTGAGACTTGAACTTTGCAATGAAAATGGCAACAAGACTTAGGTTGGAGGATGGGATTGATGGGGCTGGGAATTTTATCCCATGGAAAGCTAGACTAGTGCTTATATTGGAGGAAAAAGAGTTATGGGATGAAGTGGTTAACAATACAACAACAAATCCTATTGTTGTTCCTGCATCCACCGATTCACAAGTACTTACTGCCTTCAACAAGAAGGACGTTAAGGCTAGAATGATCATTCTAGATGCAGTTAAAGATCATGTGATCCCACACATTTCTAGTAAAACTTATGCATATAATATGTGCAATGCTTTGACTAGCTTGTTTCAAATATCAAATGAAAATTGGAAAATGTTTTTGAGAGAGAAATTGAAGAGTATCAATATGGCCAAAGTTGAGGGCGTGATTCGCTACCTTAATAGGATCTCTCAAGTCAGAGATGAGCTTGCAGCAGTAGGGGATGTTGTTCCTAGTTCTAATCTAGTGCCGAGAGCTTTGAATAGGGCTACAAAGCCTTGGGTTGTTTTTGTGTAAGCTATAGTAGCCAGGGAGAACTTGCCTTCTTGGGACAAGATTTGGGATGATTTTGTTCAAGAGGAGACCCAGAGAGGTCTTGTGCATGGAAGCTCTTCTACTAGCAAGGAGGATGAGGAGAATGTGGCTTTGGCTACCAAGGGAAAGAAGAATTTCAAGAAGGGACCTAAGAAGGGTGGGGCTAAGAAGCATGATGGACAGAAGAAGGAATTGAGCATTGTAAAGTGCTTTTCTTGTCAGAAGCTTGGGAACTATACTGGACAGTGCCCACAGAAGAAGAAGAAGAAGAAACAACAAAAAACAACTTCAATAGAGGTTGAGGAGTTTACAGCTAGATTTGAGAGAGAGTTTTCTCTTTATGTTGGGCATGTTGATAGAGAGGGAGCATCCATCATCACCAGTGTATGCATTGATATTGAGAGGGAGTGTTCTTTGTTGACTGGCCATTCTTTCAGTGCATCCACCACCAACACATGGTATATTGACAGTGGAGCTTCGAGTCACGTGACAGGTACTCGAGAGATGTTCTCCAATATTTCGTAGGCAGGGATAGATGTGGAGGTTGTGTTGGGGGATGACATAGTTGTCAGAACTATTGGGCGTGGGACCATTATATTTCAGTGAGAGTCCATGGGTCCCATGACTTTGAGGGACGTATTATTTGTACCTGAGTTGAATAAGAACTCGATATTAGTTTCCATGATCGAGGATAGGGGTATTGGGGTGTATTTCCTGGATGGACATGTGCGTGTTTTTCCCAAGACTGCGGGACCATATTTCTCTTACACCATTGGAGTTAGATGTGGTAAATTGTACAAGCTCTTGTTTCAGCCCCAACATGCTTTGACACATAGCAATGACAGTGATATTTGTGAGCTATGGCATAGGAGGATGGCTCATCTGCATCATCCAACTTTGAGGATGTTGTGGTACATGGTTATAGGGTTTCTTGATTTCAGCATTGAGCACAGTGATGTATGCAAGGGGTGTGCTTTGGGAAAGTACACCAAGACTATTTTTACGAGCAATAATAGCAGGCTAGCAGGAGTGCTTGATTTGATACATTCCGACTTATGTGGTCTTATGTCATCTATTTATCTGAGAGGTTTTGAGTACTATGTGACATTCATCGATGACCATGCCAGGAAGACCTGGATCTACTTCTTGAGGAGCAAGAAATCTGAGGAGGTCTTGCAGAGGTTCCAAGAGGTCAAAGCTCTTGTGGAGAACCATACTGGGAGGAGGATTCGGGCACTCAGATAAGATAACGAGGGTGAGTATACCTCCAAGGAGTTCGATGAGTATTGCATACTGAATGTCATCCGGAGATAGTTGACAGTACCATACACTCCTGAGCAGAATGGAGTTGCAGAAAGGAAGAACCAATCTATTGTTGGAGCATCGAGAGCCATGTTACATGATCAGTTACTTCCTTTTTTTCTTTCAGAAGAGGAATGCAGTACAATTGTTTACCTTCAAAACATGATTCCCCATTGTGCCTTGGGGAGTAGACTCCTCAGGATATTTTCACAGGAAAGAAGCCTGAGGTGAGTCATTTTCGTATATTTGGTTGCCTGAATTTTTCACATGTCCCTTCTGAGAAGAGGGCAAAGATTGATCCCACAGTAGAGAGAGGCATCTTTGTGGGGTATTTTGAGACTTCAAAGGCCTTTTGCATTTATCTTCCTGCTCCGAGGAAGGTTTTTGTGAGGTGGGAAGTGATATTTGAGGAGGAGTGGGCCTTCTGGAAGTCTAGAGAGTCAATGTAGGGAGAGCAGCAAGTTCCCACATCTCGGGTTCACAGGTACCTTCAGTACATGATATTCAGGTTCACTGGTTTAGCCAGTAGGTTCTTTGGGGATAGGTTTTGGTTCTCAGGTCATAGGTTCACCATACAGAGCTACCGGATCACAAAGTTCACCAGCTCCTGGTACACAGGTGTCTTGGCCTTCTACTTCTGGGAGTTCCTCAAATGATGATAGACCAGTTTGGGAGAAACCTTCAAGGAAGAAGAAGCCTAAATGGCTCTGGGAGACCCTAAAGGAAGCTAAGGAGTTTGGAATGCCCAAGGATCCAATGAGGACTATAGTGATTCCAGATAGGTTGGGTGTGGGCTTGGTTGCTAGTCTTCGTGATTCAGAGCCATGTACTTTTGAGGAGTCCTCTTAGCATCATGTTTGGAGAGATGCCATGATGGAAGAGTACCATTCCATCATGAAGAACAATGTTTGGGAGATTGTTCCAAGACCTAAGGGGAATTCAAATCGAAGTGTGGAGAAATAAAAGGCTCAGTGTGTGGCACAGGGTTTCTCACGGGTAGAGGGAGTTGATTATGACGAGACCTTTGCACTAGTTTCTCGTTATACTTCTATCAAATCATTGATTTCCACTGCTACGAAAATGGGTTGGAAGATCCATTAGATGGATGTGAAGACTGCATTTCTCAATGGAATCATACATGAGGAGGTTTATGTGGAGTATCCACAAGGCTTTGAGATTCATGGGAGAGAGTCTCATGTGTGCAGGTTGAAGAAAGCCTTGTCTGGGCTTAAGCAAGCTCCTCGACCTTGGTATTCCAGGATAGACTCTTACTTACTACCGATGGGTTTTCAGAAGAGTGAGATTGATCTGAATCTCTATTTCATCATGGTTGGATATGATCCGCCTATTCTTCTATTGTATGTGGATGATTTGTTTATCATGGGTGAGGAGAGACCTATTGCATTTTGCAAGAGAAATCTTGCTTCAGAGTATGAGATGGCTGACATTGGGTTGATGCATTATTTTTTGGTATTTGAGGTTTGGAAGGAGCCTGATCATATTTTCCTGGGGCAGGGAAAGTATGCAGTAGATATTCTAAGGAGATTTTGGATGGAGGATTGCAAGTTGATGTATACACCTATGGTAACCGACTGGAAGAATATTAATGCTTATGAGGGAGAGTTGGTGGATCCTACCTTATATCGTCAGCTCATAGGTTCATTGATGTATCTGGTCAACTCTAGGCTAGATTTATGTTTTGTGGTGAACACTCTTAGTCAGTTCATGGTGCATCCTAGGATAATGCATTATGTTACTGTAAAACATGTGTTGAGATACCTTGAAGGTACAATCGATTATGGTCTGGATTATAGGATATCGAATGGGGTTAGATTGATTGGATTCACATATTCAGATTTAGAAGGTAGTGTGGCAGACCGAAAGAGCACGTTCGGATGTTGTTTTAGTTTGGGCTCAGCGGCAATGTTGTGGTTCAGTTGGAAGAAAAAGTATGTTTCTTTGAGTTCTATAGAGGCTGAGTACATGGAATCTAGTCAGGCTAGTTGTGAGGCACTGTGGATTCACAAGTTTTTGTTGGATTTATTTGATCATGAGCTGAGGCCTACAGTGATTTACTATGATAATCAGAGTTGCATCCAGCTCTCTAAGAATCCTGTATTTCTTGACAAGTCAAAGCATATTGAGATCAAATACCATTTCATTCGTGATTATGTTCAGAGAGGAGTTGTGGAGTTGCAGTACATTTCCACTGATGAGTAGGTTGCAGATACCCTGACAAAGTCTCTTGGAAGAGGAAAGTTCATTCATTTCAGAGACATGTTGGGTGTGGTGCAAAACACCTTCCTCGGTAAGAGGGAGTGTTGATTTTTATACCTAGGGAAGTGTTCCCCTGGTGACTTTTACCTAAGTCATTAAAATGGGAAAAATAAAGTGACCCTTGCAATTAATAACTTGAGATGAATTTTCAATTTTCAATTTAAAGAATAAAGTGACTTTTTGATAAATTTAAGTGAGGTGAGTGAAATTAATTTTGGAGAGAATGAAAAGGGCATTTAATCTCAACCATCCATCTAATAAATTTTGGGACCTTGGATTAGATGACTATTCAACTTCCTCATTTAGACACCAAAAAGGAAAGGGAAGGCATTAGAGTCTCATTCTATTTTTTCATGAGAGTTGGAGCGCACAGAAGGAGAAAAATTGTAGGCTGAGAGTGAAGAGAAGAGGGCACATTTTCCAAGACCATACATCAGTAGAAATTACATTTTTTGTGCAGCATGTTTCTCGAGGAAAATTCTGGGCATGTTTTTTGAGGTAGTTTTTTCTGGGCACGATTTTTTAGAAGAAGAAAAAAAATCTAGGCACGAAATTCCATACATTATGTATAGTGGGAACGAAAATTGAGGCAGTCTCGACATTCTGTACAATACAGTACATTGAGGCAGTTCGTACAGTCAGTTTGGCACAGTTTTTGAGGCAGCGAGTTAGCAAAAATTTTGACTGTAAAATTTCTGAATTCAGTCAATTTGCTGAGCACTGTGGTTGAGATAATTTTATCTCTTTTTTGTTGTACTTTCATTTTATTGCAGAAAATAAAATTCTCTCTCTAGAATAGGTTTTCCGTGGAGGTTAGGGTTTTTCCTAGCTCCGAGTTTGATTTTTTTATGTGTGACTGTGTTTTTTAATTGTTGCTCATTAAAAGTAGTAAAATTCTTCTTGTGTTTCAATCATAAATTGTTTATGAGAAATGACTTAATTTGATGTTGAGAGTAAATTGGGTTGGGCATTAAACTATGATGAAAATGGTGGTTGAAACTAGGTTGGGAGAATGTTGAAAATTTTACACTCCTAAGGAATTATTCAACGTTGAATCTAAAAGGCAGAGTAAAATCATGCCCCTAACCTTCCTATCCATATTATCCTATACTTCTTTCACCATATCAGTGGTTTTTTTTTCCTGAGAAAAAAAGCGTAATTTTATTTCATCCGACGAGAACAAAATTACATTTTGTAGATACACACTGGTGTGTATTTCGGTTCAGCTGTGAGCTCTTTTAAAACAGACCCTGAAGGTCTTTTGTAAATCCCCACCCAAAAAACACAAAGAGTTCAACAAAAAATACAGTGAGTGCTTCCTTGTTTAAAAAAATACAAGATAATTTCTTTGTCTTTGTCAACCTGTTCCATGTAAATAGTTGCAAATGTTCAGTGACAGTCCATTTTTCAAAATGAAATTTCCTGAAAATAATAGTAGTATAAAAAAGTTTTGTAGTATGATGAAAATTAGAAATAAATTCTGCTCATTCTATAAAATGTATGTGATATCAGTGGTTTTTTTTATCATGGCATATCAAACAACTGATATTTGTTTAGAAGAAGATATTCCATATTAAGTTTCTCATAACTCAAAATCTGGACCATTAAATTTGTATATCTCTCTCCTTTAAGTGTTCTCATTTTCTTTCACAAACTAGCATCATAGGTGCAAAAATCCCAATAAAAGGGGGTTTATTATAGAGACAAGATACCCTTGCTCTTCATAAAAGTAGCTAAAGCTTAACTTTGAATCTACCAAATGCATAATAATAGTCACCAATAAACCTACACAACAGAAATAGTCGTAATTGATTTTTAAGAATGGCATAAAGAACAATATCACATATGCATAACATAAGAGGTTTACCAAAAACCCACAAACCAAGAAAAACAAAATGGAGCCTCACCTATTTCTCATTATCTTCAACATCATTCAACCTTAATATGCTAAGTTATATTAGAATGCAATGTATATAAAATTATGGACCAAAAACCACCCAAAATCCATAAAAGACCATCCCAAACAAAAACAATTTTCAAGTAATCCTACCTATGAAACCCTTAGTAAGGATTGTAACCTCAAGCCCTGCTATGATTTTAGGTTTCTTAATCTACCTACTTGTGATTAATCTACCTACATACAAAGAATATATCATATCCTAAAATAAATAACTATCCTATTTCATAAATAAAACGTTGGAACCTAAGGTTATGCATGTTCATCACACTTGTGGATCTTCTGAAGGAAATATGTTTAAGGACATCGGTCGACTAGAAGAATAATCGACCGGAGGCTTGACTGAGCAGTCAACTAAGTGGTCGAAGAGGCCAAGGTCGAATCGATTAGAACAACCAACTAAACTATGGGACATTGTTGATTTGGTGGAAACGGGTAGAACCAACAATTACTACTTATGGACCATATCCTCCTCACTTCAAGGGAGTTTGTTAGATCTAGATACTATAAAAGAATGACCCTATGGGTGGTATTGATATGTTCGAATCATGTACCAATAATGCATTGTGATGTTCTAATCATAATGTGTTGTGCTTAAATGCTATAACATTTTCTTTAGACATCACCTCTTTTCTTAGAATATACTTCCCTTCCATTATTTTATTTTCTATTATATCGTTCATATGAAGAGGTTTCCAAACATGGTATTAGAGCTATTGGATTTGACCTAGTATTTTTATTGTGAATCATGTTGAGTTGTATCTTGGGTTAATCGACTCTGGGATGAATATTTTCAACTAATACCTCTTCTTGAACTTGGATCAGATCTATCTGATTAGAAGGATGACTTCCAAAATATAACTTGTTGTTCTGAACGGACACAATTATGGAATTTGGGCACCATATATGAAGAATTTGTTGAAAATAAACGAATTGTGGTAATATACGAAGGTTTCTATTCCATATATGATGGATGATCAAACTAAGTTAGTCATCAACGAAAATAAGGATTAGGTTGTTGGGGTCATTATGACCTACAGTTTAAAGGAGATTCACTTTCATACAAGCAAGATCGACTATCCTCATGTCGTTTGGAGTAAATTGAAGTCATTTTTCAACAATGTTAATGAAATTCAAGTAATGTAGATATATAAATAATTGATCTCTCTAGAACCCCTTTCCTTTGATAGGATTGAGGACTATCTAGCTCGGATCAAGGAGATACAATTGAAATTGGGAAAACGCGGTAAGGGTTTTCTTGAGAAGGATGGATATTTCATTGAATTGGTTATGATGAATTTAAGGACACCTTATGATGTCTTAGACTCTTTTTGTGCCAATTGGATGTCACGTAATCAAGACAATAAAGATTTCATGTTTGATACATTTTGTGATTTCTTTATTAAATACCAATAAAAGTTGCTTGAATAAGGGAATCTTGGTACCAAACACTAGCCTCATTTGCTCAAAAGAAATTTCAAGCAAAATTATAAAGAACATGGTCGACCAGAACATCAACCAGAATGTATCGACCAAACTACTAAGGGAAAGACCGAAGAGTCATCATTGACAAAGAAGGATCGAAAGAAGAAAACATGTGGCTAGTCTAGAAATGTGGAGCATGTCGAGAAAAAATGCTAGAAGAAGATGAATTACTTAGAGGAAAACATGTATATTGGTCATTTAATTAACTGAACCATTGAAAACTTTTTCTCTTATGTTAGCACGTCCCATGCATTGCTTGCATGTACCACTCAGAAAAAATGGATAGTCGTTTTTTGTTATACTCATCATATGGCTAAGGATGATTCTCCATTCTCTTCCTTAAGTGGAGCTCCAAAAAAAGAAGATTTATGTAGCTGATGGTTATGCTCTCATGGTTGTTGAAAGTGACAATGTTGAATTAAGCATGTTCAATATCCAATGTCTATTATGTTCCTATATTGAGTGCAAATTTGTTGTCGATTTCTCAACTTACAAAGACCAAGAAGATTGTTGAGTTTTGTTCAGATTGATTTATCGTAAAGGATTAGAGGCTTGGGGGGGGGGGGGCCTGTTGCTTCAGGATTTTTGTATTCCAAAGATAGAATTTATAAGTTCTGTGATTTTCCTAGATCGACTGGACTAATGTTACCATAAATTCTCAATCAATGCGGAAAAAGATTGTTTCCCTATTCTATATGGGGAAGATCTAGAACAAAAAGGCATAGAAATGCATCCTCTCCCTAGATTATTAAACTACTTGAATGCAAAACTTTCTTACCTCAACAATGAAGGTGATCCTTTCCTTTTAACTCTCCTGTGATTAGTTGTACCTGCAAAATAATGTAAGGAACAAGATACATTAGTGAAAGCAACAGGATAATTGAACGATATATACTAATGATCAAGGAGAAAAGTAATGAACAATAGATATTAACACAAATCATTCATGGAAAGGGGAACATGTTTGTATTTCAAATATAAGAGAAGAAAACTACAACCAAATCCTTGATGTTAAAGCTTTTCTCCCACAATTCCTTTGACACACTTTGACACACTCACTACAAACCCTACAAATATCACTCACAACCACACTCTTTGCCTCCTATACCATTAATGATTTTGGTAGCATAAAGGTGCTCTCTTGATTCTCTTACCTACCATATCCATGGAGGGAAGGTTGTATATATAAGCCAAAGAGGGCCCAAAGGGGTTGAGATCTTTTGGGTGGAATGTGAGGGATGATACCTAGAGTCTAGGGGTATAAATTCCACCTATTCCAAGCAGTTTGGATAAGCCTCCACCTTGAGTTTTGTCTAGAAGGTTCTCAAAGTCTTCTCTTTTTTCCTTTTTGACAGTGTCGGTGGTCCTTGTACATGATTAGGTTGTGTCGACTCTCTTTGTCTCCAAGAAACAGGTGTCATCGGTGCACTTTTTCAGTAGGAAAGAGGCGTCAGGCCAGTCTGATGCCCTATGTCAAGACTCAAGGGTACATTAGACCTCCTAGAGTTGAGAAAAAAGCATCCTCAAAAGATGGTATGGCCAAATCACTTTAGGGGATTGAGCATAGAGACAAATTTTGGGTGTAACAGAATTCGCCCCAAAGTATGAAGCTAGAAGGATATCATAGGTGAAATACTTTGCTAGATATGATATGAGGTCATAGGAAAAAGAGTGGTGAGCGAATACTTGACATAAGACCAGTTACAAATGATATGACTCAAATCATGGTTGTGGACCAATACACTGGAGAACCATGTATAATGACCAAGTCATGGCTACCGACAATACAATGTAGATCCATGATTAACAAGACTCAAATCAAGACATAGATACAGAATATACATTGTAGATCCATGTCATCCTGACTCAAACCTAAGCAAAGCCACCAAATATACAATGCGTATCTATGCATTGAATCCATCACGACTTGAAGATAGGCACATATTCAACCGAATACCTAACCATTCAAGGTCTTCATTCCAATTCCAAATAGTATGATTCTATCCATGTGAATAGATGTCCTAATGTCGAACATGGTAGAAACCACAATGATTATCGATCATTGACGTATACTGTTAACAAGTGTGAGGGAAGTCAACATTAATGTCAATGATTCCCAAGGTGCCATAGTACATTCCTCTAAATGTGAATAGATGAGATGAAGTCAAACAATCATTGAAATATTCCAATCAGATGCTAGTGATTAAATCCTACTATCGAAAGCGAGTAAACCTGCCATTGAGGCATGCATGCTTCAAGGTACTTGACTGGTTTTAAGACTAATTCCCGAATGATGTGTTGGTGTCGATGAGAATGGACTCATCGAAGGAGGGCCATGATGTTTCCCACATCATTGACAAAACTTGGAACAAAAGTGGTTTCGCAGTGATCATGATAATGGAACAACCATAGGACTAATTTAGATATAGTTGACTTTAACGAAGGTAAAGTAACTGCATAGGTAGAATGTGGTAAATACTCTGTTTGAACAATGAAAGACACGACAAGTGACTTGGAATAATTGACTCAAATGAGGAAGAGACCAGACATAACGCAAAGACAAGATGATTCATTCTTTGAATTGACTCAAAGGAGTTAAATGACTCATGAAAGTGGATTGAATCGATATCAAGCTAAATACCCAATTGTTTTTATGAAAGTGCAGACAGGTGCCATGTTTAAAGGTGTCTAGGATCTTCCATTAATACAAATGAAATATATTCCCCATTCCCATCATTTCCACATTACAATGGATGAGTACCTATTTTATTTTTAACAAGCTTGAAAAGGGTAACAAGTGCTCAATATAGCTCATCAAGTGATGAGTCCATCCTCATAAGTTTTATGAACCCGAGAAAGGATGGGTTCATTCCCAGAAAAGGGTCCTTCAACACTTGATTTTAGGAGTCCGAAGAAGGTAAAATTAGTCATCGTTTCATATTTAGAGAGTCTTGAATGACTAACAAGACTCCAAAGTGGATTTTTTCATAAATTTAGTCCCCAAGGTTCAAAAAAGTATAAAATGATACCTAGGAGAACTCTTCTAGTTGTAATGAGCTAGAGTATACGTTTTTCGTAAATGACCCTAAATGGTCCAAAAAACGGGTAAATTATCACTAGATAAATGACCTTTCAAATAATTTTGCAACCGTGAAAGAATCAAGTTCGCTTGGTGATCTTTTATGTTTAAGGAGCCTAAAAATAGTTTAAAGATGACTCCACTTGGGTTTCCTTTTTCGTCATCCATTTTAACGAGTCCGAAAAAGTGATAAAAACATACTCGATACCTTTTCACTAAATTTTTAATGAGCACGATGAGGGTATAAAAGGAGCTCGAATTTTTTTCAACTTGAACTAGAGCATGACAAAGTCGAAATGAAGCTCTATCGCAGCCAAAAACGTCCAATAAGGCCCTGAAATATTTAAAAAAAACATTAGGACACTTTTTCCATGAAAACTATAGGAAAAACATAGCAAAAACCAACAATATTTAAATATTTCACTTATCATTTATAATTAAAATAAATAAAGAATATAAAAATAGTGAAATAGTCAAAATTACTTACCATTGTGTTTTTTACCATAGGAATAGGGTGAAAATTGAGTTTGAGAGAGGAATTTGTAACGAAGTTTCTGGGACCTATGGGCAGCCAATCGACGAACCGTCAGAAGCAGGTAAGTGATATGATCCCCTCCTTCCCTCTCATGGTTGAAATTTCACTTTTTATCATGTTTTTTTGTAGCTTTAGGAGAGTTTTTTCAAGGATAAGGGTGTGCCCTGGGCGACGCTCTTCTCCCTTTCGGGAGCTGCACCGATGCACTCCCTGGAAGGAGAAAGAGAGTCAGGGGCGCTTTGTCCTCTATGAGAGGCTACGTCCTCGCTCTGTACCCATAGGGAAAGAGTGTCGATGGCTATGAATCTCCAAAAAACAATAATCTAGCATGAAATCTAGGTTTTATTTTAATGAATGGATTCTAATGGTTCCCCCATGGTTGTCCCACAAGTGTTTGACTAAAAAAAGGTGATTTGGAAGGAGCACGAGCATGAACTAGATTATGCCCAAATGAAAAATGACCCAATGGATGTGAGGGCACTAAGGGAGTGTTGACTCCTTAATTACTTTAGAGTTATGAGCATGAGAGCTCATGTTCATCTGTGGGATCATCTGATATGAATGCGGGACACAAATCAACAACATTTCTAGGTTGGGATGCACATTCTGGGGATTGATGTTGAGGACATTAACTTTCTGATTGGACTATCCATGAGAGGAATTCCAGTATCACTCACAAGTCCTAGAGGAGGGGACATGTCTATCGATGACCTTATTGATGAGTATTGTGTAGCCAAAATAAGGTCCCAAAGGGGAAGTATTATGATAAAACATATTGTAGATCGGTCATTGAGGACTGTAGCCTTCAGCATAGAGAAGGTAGCGGGAAGTAGAGATGCTCATCAAACTTCACCAAGCACATATGATGTACGCTTTAGAGTGCATGTATCCAACCATATTCAACTAGAGTGAGGGGCTATTAGTAAGCCTCAAACACTAGCTCAAAAAGTTTTGACGAGGTGAGATGAAACAGTTTGGCTACAGGGAGATAGTAGTATCATTCTTCTTAGAGAGGGTGCATCGATTATGTCCTCATGTTCCTATAAATAGGTTGGAGGCTGAGGATCCACACATGTTGAGATGGTTCGAGGCCATGACTTGTCATTGAGGTTGTGGAGGGACCATCGTGACCTATGGTTTCGTCTTCTTATGTTGGCTACGAGGCCAACTGGTGATGGTAGAGGACTATGCATATGTGTGTATTGACTTCGGGGGTGGTGGTTATCTTCTATTGCCTGAGGACGACTAGTGGGACGACCTAGGTAAGAAAGATACCATCTCATTATGTTTTTTATTATTATATTATATCTCATTTTTGTGTTTTGGTGATACTAAGACATAATATTTTATAGAAATTGGTCCATCCAAACCTACAAGAGCTTCTCCTATCAAGAGGCAAGGGATGGTTAGATACATAGCCATCAGGAATGTGGAGGAAGAGGAGGAGATTTAAGAAATTGAAGACAACCTATAGAGGTTGACTGAGGGGATTCCTAACATTTCTATTGACGAACTTCCCAGGCATTATCAGCGCCATATTGCATGAGTATCGGGGTGTTTTCAGAGGCTACTTAGTTGAGTGGCTCGTGCTATTATGTGTA
The DNA here is from genome assembly GCA_001517045.1 of Pseudotsuga menziesii. Classification (NCBI taxonomy): domain Eukaryota; kingdom Viridiplantae; phylum Streptophyta; class Pinopsida; order Pinales; family Pinaceae; genus Pseudotsuga; species Pseudotsuga menziesii. The sequence goes on along the minus strand of LPNX010555681.1, from coordinate 1,027,493 downwards.
ATCATGAGCACGAGGATTAGTCCAGAGTGACTCATATTTTTGCATCGTATATATACTGAAATCTTTGAAGATTCATATTTTTTGTGTCTCGTTGTACTTAAAAACTCAATGGTTCCATATTTTGGGTACACTGAAAACTTATATCTTCAGTTTTTCATCTCATCATCAGTTATATATATATATAAATGAATTTTTATAGACCTGTCTGTGTATGTGATGTGTTATGAGCATGAATGGATACTTATATGTGTTTACTTTTTATGATATTTCTACATGTGATCAAAATTTAAAATGAGCATCAAACATGAGCTATATACCAATCCAAAACATAATTTTTGTTTTAAATGTCTTGGGATGTGATGGTAGGAAACATACTCAAAAGACCTCTCTAAGCATCGAACCCTATAGAACATACGAAGAATTAAGGGGTTAAAAATAGTATAGACCTAGTTTAATTAATGTACAACTAACTCCGAATCTAAATAAACCATAATATGACTCACATCACTTGTTAAAGATTCAATTAACAACCCAATCATTACATGGTACTCTGCAAGAGTGTTCGTAGTGGGACCTAAACAAGTTCCTCCTAAGCTTAATAAATCATCGGGAGGGGAATACAATACCCAAGATGTTGATGCAAGATTCAAGTTATACTAGATAGAACCATCCACAAAGCCAGAGTAAGTGGCCATCTCTTCATTTAAACACAACACTATATAAGCAGGATTACCTAAGACAAATCATACATTCACAAAAAAATCACAATAAAAAATACACACATCACAATCTATAAACAATATGTACAAGGTATACATGCAAGATGTAACGTCCCCACCCCTCATCCTGACGATGGAGAGCACGCGACCAACACTGCTGCTATCAAACGGGCAATATAGCCCCATGAACATGATAATAAAAATGCATTGAATTAAAAAAATACATAGATGCATTATACATGAAATAAACAACGGAATAAAAACAAATTCATTCAAGCATTCAGCATGTTCATAGTAGTTCGTAAAACAAATACAGTTGCAGAAATTAAATACACAAAAATACTTATCTTGAGAAGAAGATTCCCCACAACTAGCTATGTCGTTGCAACGTTCCACCCAACCATAGACTAGTGTGCTCATAAATCTCTCAGTGCCACTGCCACCCCCGAGATGGGCATGATTTCCACAAGGAACTAGGGAACAAAAGGCTTACACACAGCAAGACGATACACCCATAGTCAAGCCAACACATAGTTGGGTTTCTCGGATGATTCGGGCAAAAAGACAATAACATGGGGGCCTTGGAGCCACTCATCCAAGAAGCCAATCACATCCAAAAAAATTCAACCATCTAACAGATGTGTTTCTTGGACTTACTCAGCCAAGTCAACACAAGCATGCACTTCACAGCAAAGTACAATTGTTAGGTATGGACAAAAACGTCCTAGAAGCCAAAACAAAAAGGAAACAAGGGTAAAACATCCCTCTGATAACAATTTCAATTTCAGAGACATATATGGCTTCACGTGGGAAAAAATGACTTCCATAAACCCCAAAATCGTGGTTCTATCCCACCCCAACCACTGAGCATAACCAAAAACGAGTTTTCAACCAAGAACAAACTGGTGAAATTTGGGGAAAAACACCCTGTGAGTGAAATACAATTTCACAAAAGATTTATAGGCATTGTAGAGGCTAAAATGACCCCCATCCACACCCAAATCGTGGGTCTCCTTTTCCCATTCACTACACAACTCCAAAAATGAAAATTTGGGTATGGAAAACTAAAGAAATAATACAAAAAAAAATGTGGAGGTAAATGCTCAACAAGCTTCTGCTACATGAGGAAGACAAAAACGCCTCTTAGAAACCCCCAAATCATCAATCCTTGCTGCACATTGACTCAACAAGACCCAAACGAATTTCTAGGCATGTAGACATAGAGAAAATGCAGAAAAATGGGATGAGAATGCCCCAGCTTTCCCCAGTTGCGTGAGAGAGAAAACGCATGGGTGAATAATGGCTTGGGCCTCCTTTTCCAAGTATTTACTTGGCCCATAAGTAAAAAATCATTCTCCCAAAATTGGGTTCTCTGCCCAATTCGAAATTGACCCCCATGCCTTTCCCATTCCCATGCAATAACTTCCTCAACTAACTTCTAGATGACTAGGCACCAAAGGATAAAATGGGTAGTTGACCACTTTATGGGTTTTCCATTATAGATTTGGATTTTCCCCATAAGCTCAAAGGTTTGAATATTTTCCCCTCCATATTCCTTGTGAAATAATGCCTCGGTCCCTTTAACGTTGTGGTGCATAGCTAGTTGTGTTATTTTTTATTAATTTTCATTTTACATGATGTCTCATACATATTGTGCATGGCTAGCACATAAACAATCAGCATCAATTTTAATCACTGATACATAAGACACTAAATCCATGGTGGAGTCTTTTCCTTGAGCTCCACACCATGATCAAATAAAATATTTAAATTATCTGCAAATCAATACCATGGAGTCAAAACTTGGGAGTTATACTAGATGACATAGGCATAGAACCTCTTGAGGTAAAGCTTAGTTCGGGGATCACCCAAAGGTATTCTATCATAGTCTATCAGATTGTAATCTCCTTTCTCTAAGACACGACTGATAATGTAAGGTCCATGCCACATGGATTTCAAATTTCCACCTCCCAATTTATCGTGTTTCTGGTCATATTTCAAGGCCAGGTCACCTTCGTTGAAGAGGTGAGGTTGAATGGATCGGCCATACTGATATTTAATTCATCGTTTATGCACCGCATTTGCTAAAGTGGCATCTCGACGAGTCTCATCAAGTTTGTTCAAGTACAAAAATTGTTCTTCCTCTAAAGTGGTATTGCGTAGTAATTCTATGGAAAGTTTCAGAGAAGGAATATCACGTTCGATTGGGAGAGTAGCATCCAACCCATACACCAAATTAAACGATGTGAAGCATGTATATTTCTTAATGGTATTCCTATAATCCCATAATGCAGAAAACAATTATAAATGCCAACAGAACTTAGCTTGTCCTACCATTTGCTGAAGCATAGTTTTCAACACTTTGTTGCTGGCTTCAACCTAGCCATTGGCTTGCAAGTAGTAGGGTGTAGATTTATCATGATGAAAAATTAATTTGGCACTTATTTTTGACATCATATGGTTTTGAAAATGTGAACCATGATCGGTCACAATGGTTTGAGGGACTCCGAACCTAATGATTATGTGATTGAAAAGAAATAGGGCGACATTTTTTTCATATTCTGCATATGTAGGCATAGCATCAGCCCATTTTGAAAAGTAGTCCATGACTAAAATGATGTAACCATGCCCCCAGTTGAGGTAGGCTTACAATGCATGAAATCAATGCCCCATTTCATGAAAGGGCCTACAACATTGATAGGATGTAAAGGAGTTGGGTGGGTGTGCTTTTGGATTGAAAAAGTTGGTAGGGTGAGAATTTTTTCACCTCCTCCATGCAATATTTGAATATTAAGGGCCAAAAGTACCCAACGCGTAAATTTTCTTGGGCAGTTTCCATCACATAAATTTGGCCTCCATAGGCTCCAGAGTGACAGTCATTCAAAACTATTCCATCCTCTTCATGACTGAAGCAACGCCGCAAAAGTGCATCAATGTTGCGATGGTACAATGTATCATTGATAATAATATACTACTTAGTGTGATGACGGATATGACGATGTTAGTCTCGGGTTGCATTCAGCTGAAAGCGTTGATTTTGGAGATATAAAATCAAATGTCCATACCAAGGGTCAGACGTACTAATGAGGAACAAGGATTCATCGAGTAATGAATCCAAGGGCTATGTATCCTCAATAATATGGGGAAGGTCACACATAAGCTCCGTGAAGGAAAGGGACTTCTTTGAACTGGATTTTGCAAATCCTAACTCAAATTCCTAGAGAATGACAATCCAATGAGAGTATTTCCCCAAAGTACATGATGAGTTAAGATGTAATACATGGGGTTAGAATCTGTGTACATAGTAGATGTGTGGAGAAATATCTAGTGATGGAATTTAGTGGGATTTTATGGACTGCGATGACCGTGGACAGAGCCAACTTCTAAACATGCGAATAACCTATTTTAGAGTCAAGGAGACTCTTACTTAGGTAATAAATAACATGTTCCTAGTTGTGTTCATCCGTTTGAACTAGTACCATGTTGATGGTAGTTAACTATGTAGCCACTTACGATCTTTTCTTTCACCTTTTATTAAAATGCAAATCGAAAGCTGTGCATAAATGATCAACCCAGGGATACAAAGGCTTATGAGATACCTGATAAAGTATATGTCAGACACTATAACTTGGAATGGTTTAACATAGAGGAGGTCGATGGATTATAGAACTAAATTTGAGATGCAACTATTAGTGAACAGGCTCCTAAGAAGATCACAAATTATAGAAAGAATCATGCAATCAAACCAAAATCTCTGACTATCAAACTTAACAACCCTCTCCTATGCTATAGCATTTTTCCATGCTATAGAAATCAATTCATGTCTGAATCTGATTGAACACATTGGAAATTTCACACGAAAGCGATTTAATAAACAACAGCTACAGTACAGGAATTGGAAAGAGATAATTTAATTCAACAGCCTGCTTCTAGCATTATGATCTAGTAAGAAATTCTCAACAACAATTCTAATGAAATCATTCACCATGGAAGTTATCTTGATTCAATGTTCATAATCCATACATTCCCCTATGTTCACTAATAATGATAATGAATATTATACTATCCAGTTGTGTCACCACTTAGACATTCACATTCAAATATAATCAGCACACCAAATCCAAATCAGAGACAATTAGATCAATCATCAACTACATAAAACATTAATTTCAACAATATAAACTACATGCATAAAGAAAATAAATTCTAACTACAACAACACTTGTCACAGAAGGGAGCCCTACCTTCAGTGACAGGAGCTGAACAAGCCACTCACTCACACGAAATTAATTAACTCATACAAAATCAAAATAATATAGTTTTTTTATATAAAAAGGTCTGATCACAGCAGTCTTCAATAGATTTATGCAAAATGATGGCTAAACTACTCTAGAAGAGATTCAATATTCTTATACATCAACGCTCATGAGAGAAGTATGAAAGATTATGTAGTTACAACAAATTTCCCAATAAGTCCCATCTATTGATTCTCAAAAGATCACATGAGCCATTCCAAGAGCTAGTACCATGGAGAATGGAGATGATCCCAAAAATATCCCGGAGCGGTCAACAACCTCATGGGATGACCCAACGAGTTATGAGTAATCAAAGACCCGAAATGCTGAATTGGACACAGAATTTATGATTCTTGGATTGATTGCATCATCATTTATGCACTGGGTAGGTGACCAAAATGATGTAAAATAATCATCCATGAGCGAAATACATAAACTTGATACCTATCTTTTATAGCTTGGGACTGAGATACAAGTTGTCTACCTTCCATAATTCCTTCATTCTACAACCTGGAAGTAAAATGATATTGAACCTGAAACACCACTTCTTTAATAAACAATAATGTTAGCATAACTCTATCCAAATCATCAGCAATTGACAAATAACAAGGAAAACGAGATCATTCCTTAACAAATCCAAAACTTTGCCAAATGTAATGAAGAGAGAAAATAGTGATATAGGATTAAATCAGAAAGTTCATAAACAAGGAAAAATATGAGAACAAAAAGGGTCATATACATAGCCCTTCATCTCCTCGCAACCAAAAGGTTTGCATGTCCTCATGCAAACTAAGACTGCGATCCACTAACAAGGGGTACTCGAAGAGCTATTTAGGCACTCATCACTCCACTTATAGAAATAATAGCCACCTTCTGTTGCATTGTAAAATCCCCTCTGTTCATTAACAATTTTGCAAAAATCACTGTCCTCTCCATCCATCACAGGACACCAAAGTATAGGAAAATGAAATCGAAGTCCAATCCAATTGGATTTATGCATACTTAGGAAGTCAAAAATAGACTTATACTATGTCTAGGGCTCTCTCGAACTTTCTAATAGAGAAGGGATATTTTCTCTTCAAGCCTGGACTCAGAGCATTAATCCTTTTTCATAGACAAAACAAAACCTCCAACCTGTGAAAGGGAATCCAATTTCTGCATTCTTGAACAACTTTAAGTTTGGTGGTCTCCAAGAGGGTAATTAATACTTGATCTTGCATAACCCCGTTCTTGGCTATGATTAATTTTTCAACTGAAGGGGAACCTCTTACCCAAAGAGCATCTTCCCATTCAATGTTTTCCACATCAATGGTGGCATTGTTCCATCTCAAATGATTTCTGATGAAGGACATGAATTCCCTCAGTTTTACTTCGCCTACATGAGGATTTGGGTCCCAATCCTCGTAGTCTGTCATAACCAGATTACGCATATATAATTCACATAAAAAATCTTATTCTTCATCATTACTCCTGGAAAAAGAAGCAATGAACTGATCTTTTGTCTCAATGTGATTATGATACCCCATGGTTACCATTAACAGTCTAAAAGACATAAGTTGTTCCTTTAAAAAAATAGAGTAAAGATTCAAAGGGGGTCTTATATTCCTCATAGAATGAGCCAGATAATTCATGCATTCTTTTTCAAATTTCAATTTCCCCACTTCTTGACTAAGCTTCCTCATGGCTAACGCATAATCATGTTTCTGTAGATGCTATGTAATTGTTTCCTGTTTGTTCCATTTCATTCTATCACCAGCTAACTTTAGTTGTTCATCCAGTTCCCCCATCATTTATTGCAGTTGCACTGCCATTCCTTCCAAGTCCCTTATTTGAGCTTCATCCGAAGGGGTATCTTTGTGTACATTTTGATTCTCTATCTCTTCTACTTCAAAACACTCCTCAGATTCTATACCTTTTATTTGCATGCTATCCTATGTCCCTTCATCGCTAAGTGTCTCCTTGAAATCTTCCCTTTGTTTGCCTTCCAATTCCATGGATTCCAATACGGTATCCATATTATGTGTCCCTATCTTCTGTAATTGCTCTTGCAGGGCCACCATTTCTTTTGTTTGCTTCTGATAAGAACTTTTCAATTCCAAGTAATCTTTCCTCGGGTTACCATCTGCTCTTCGATATTTGCACAATAGAAAATGATGAAATTTTCTCGTAACGTTGCCTCGCATCCCCTTGAATCTAGTCGTCCAGTGTTTTCCTTCTTTTTGTTGTTCTTATACATTCTGCAACCCGACTTGGTTTCCTGGTTTTCGTCGGTGCTCTCTGGAATGGTGAATGCTTCCCGTCCTTCATCAAATTCATTGTTTTGGCTAAGCAATTTTTCTTGATCTTGTCACTCTTTTTGATCCCTTGATCTCCTTCGGTATGGGGTCCTTCTATTGAACTGGTTGGGGTTTCATCTTACATGATTCTCTTGTTTCCTGTATAGGCTAATTTCCTGGGTTTTTTGGAGTATTTTTCAATGTGTTCCTTTTCTTCCCTGTCTTCCTGGTGCTTGAGGATATGCCCACGAGTGATTCCCATGTTTGGTTTTGCTTTTGTAGGGCATATTCCACCAAAAATATGATCAAACCATGATATGCTAGACTAGTGTTTGGATTCTTACTGCCCTTAACCATTCTTCTCATCAATTTTAAGGATTTCCATAGAAAATATGACATATTGATATATTTATTATGCCCTAAATAGTTCAGAATTTTAAAGTGATAAGGAAATACTAGACTAAACTGACCTTCGCATGTAATAAAATTGCACACGTAGAGTGCCACCTTTCCCCATGGAATTGGCAATGAATTTTGTCTTTTCCCCTTCTCTCTTCCTTGCACTAGTTCACCAGGTTCCAAAAACACGTCTATAAGAGGCTTTATTGGCACTCGTCTCTCACATCATCTTTCTCTTGTCTATGGTAATCCATATACTCTTGCAATTGTCAACTCATCTGCTTGAATTTTCAGTCCTTGTACCTCTGCAACTGCATTTTCATATGTGAGCATGAATTCCATTGCAATCTCAGCATCTCCCTTCTTCATTTTGTCAAAATAATCCAGCCACCATGCATGTTGAAAAATTGTTTTCACTTCTCTGTATCCATAGAACATATCTGTATTCTCAGGTTCACTACGGATTGCTCCCCTCATTGTGCTTTGTTCTTTGTTTCCCTCTAGATTCTTACAATGATTCAGATTCTCCTGTCGACTCTTCGAAGAAAAGGATGTGTTTGGATTATTAGAAGGTGGGTTCATGATGTCGCAAGGTGGCATCGTGGTGTTATCAGTACTGGTCTAGCTAAAATTTTCTGGGTAGTGGAGCTAATACCATCCAAGATTAGTAAGTTTCCCTTGGTACAATAGTGGCTACTATATTTAGAGGCACCTCTAAAGTCGCCCCCCAACCAACTTGACACATGACCCTGTGTGATACTATTGGCTTAATAAATCATGATCTGTCTTCCTGTTCTTATCAAAAGCAGATGAAGGATGGTTATGTACCTGCGTTACCTGAGAAGAGATGGATGGAGTTCGATGGCTGGTTGATTGCAATGCTGTGAAGAAGGACAGAAGGTTTTCCACTCTTTGAGCTGATGGATGTGATAAACTACCATCATTTTCCCTTATTGTTGATGAGTTGAAATGATGTCTCGGGATAGAGTGTTGTTGGGTGAAACTGATGTGACCCGAGTTCGCTGTTGAGACTGAATCCGCGATGCTCAATCCTGATTTATTCCTATCCTCCACATGCTGGCGATGTCAATGATGTTGGGCCTGTACAGGGAAGAAAGGTTCCTCCATGTGGATGGGGGTAGTATGTGACATGGAAAGTAACTGAAAAATATGACCATTAAAGTGCTGGGATATGTCGGAAAAGGATCCCATAACATTGTGTGAGATGGTTCCATGGTGTTGCAAAAATGTATAGGGAGTGGAACGCAAAGAGATTCTATAACATTATGGAAAAGGTATGTGGAGTGGATAAGAGGTTCCGTAATGGGACGGAACATGTTTTGTAATGAGGCAAAAGGGTATTCTGCAATGAAACAGAAAAGGTTCTGCAATGGAATGGAAGATGTCGGAAGTGTGTAAGTAATGAAATGGAAATGGTTTCCATAGTGTTGTGGATAAAATAGTAGATGAATCTGTGTAAAAATAGTTTGAAAAATATTATATCCAAGAGAGCAGGGACGTTAAAGAGAAATTGATACCAGGGAAGGGGATGGAATGAATGGAATGTGAAAAATGAATGGGATAAGAGGAAGGAATTATGGTAGAATGTCCCTGCAAAGAATCCAGAGATAGATTAAATAGTATCAAAATACAAATTTTCTTTTTATTTTTTCTTTAAAGGCTGTGTCCTAGAAGGATTTTCACTATCCAATTTCCATATTTATTTTTATTTTTTCAAAGGCTACACCCCAGAAGGATTTTCACATTCCAATTTCCATTTTTTCCTTTTTCCTTTTTTTCTCTTTTTTTTCTAAGAGGTCGAGATAGTGATCAAAGTCTTTGGTACACCAACATGCAGCAATGTTGCAGATGAATGCCTCTTTGGACAATGGTTTCTTATATGGTCTTAGTCTATGACCATTGATCATAAGAAGTGTACCTTCTCCATCAATGGTTTTGAATCGTACTGTACCATTATCATAAACTGTTTTGATCTCATATGGCCCCAACCAACGAGTGTGAAGAGTCCCTTTGAATTTTTTGAATCTAGAGTCGTAGAGAAGAGCCCAGTCACCTTCCTTAAAATACTTAGTTTTGATGAATTGATCGTGTCACTTGGTTCGTTGTTGTTGCACAATGGTTGTACGTTCTATGGCGGCCAATCATAAATCATCAAGCTCATTCAGCTACTACAGGAGACTATGTTGGGCCTGAGATAGATACATGCCTAATTGAAATGTAGTTCTTAATGTTTTAATCTCAACTTCTATTGCTAGGGTGACTTGCTTACCATAGACTAGCTAATAGGGGTTCAAACGTGTGGTACTTCTCCATGTTGTTCTATAGGCCCATAAAGCTTCAGACAGCCTATCATCCCAGTCCCTTTGATGAAGCTGAACAGTATTTGTGAGCACGGATTCTAGAATTATATTTGTACCTTCCACTTTCCCGTTAGCCTGAGGGTGATATGGTGAATTTACTCTGTGCTTGATATGGTACTGTGTTGTAAGAGCTTTGATGAGTTTATATGTGAATTGCGATCCTTCATCAGTAAGAATCTCCCTTGGAAATCCAAACCTTGTGAAATTATTTGCGTAGAGGAAATCTGAAATTGCATGCTCTATTTCCCATGGTAATGCCTTTGCCTCAACTCATTTAGTCACATAATATATACATACTAGGATATATGATTTATGCCTAGATTGAGGTTTGATAGGGCCAACAAAATCTAATTCCTATTTCTCAAATGGTTCCACTGCAAGCTTATTCTGAAGTGGCATTTCGTCTGACTGTAATGGTTGTCCCATTCTTTGGCAACTATCACAGCTTCGGACATACTCTCGGGCATCTTTAAATATGGCAGGCAAATAATAACCCAGTTGTAGAATTTTGTGGGTTTTTCATTTGTCGACAAAGTGCCCCCCACATGGGCCATCATGAGAGGTTCTCAATATTGGATAAATTTCATCCTCATGAACACATCGATGAATCACCAAGTCTGGTCCTGTATAGAACAAGTAGCCATCAATCCATGAAATATGCTACTATGCTACATAATCCTCTTCTTTTATTTTGATGTCATATGCCCTGGAAGTTTTCCTGCAGCCAAATAATTTGCTACATCTGCAAACCAAGGTACATTAGTAGAAATAACAAACAAATGCTCCTCTGGGAAAGCATCATCCACCGGTTGAGGTTCCTCATTATTAATTATTCTTGAAAGAAAGTCAGAAACCACATTAGCTTTACCTAGTATGTCCATTATTGAAATATCGAATTCCTATAACAACAACAGCCACCGAGTGATTCTGCCATTTGTGATAGGTTTGTTCACAAGATATTTAATGGTGGAGTGGTCAGTGTGGACAGTCACTCGATATCATGTAATGTAAAGGAGAATTTTTTTATAGCATAAATGACAGCCAAAAAATCTTTTTTCAGTCACTGTATAATTAAGTTCTGCAACGGTCATATTTTTGCTAATAAAATATATGGCATAAGGTTTATGATCTTCCTGTTGGCCTAGAACTCCTCCTATGGTGGTATCAGAGGCATCTGTAGAAATTAGGAAAGGCAAGGACCAATTTGGCCCTCGTAGGATCAGTGCTATAGATAATTTCTATATTAAAGTTTCCCATGCTAGTTGATAGGAATCTGACCACTCAAATTTTTTGTTATTGGACATAAGCAAAAATAAGGGATTAGCAATTTTTGAAAAGTTTTGAACAAATATTTTATAATAACCTGCATTTCCAATAAAACTACGTACCTTTTTTTGTGTGCATGGAACTGGTAAATTAAGGATCACCTGAATATTTGTTGGGTCTACTTTGATTCCATCGAAAGATATAAGATGACCCAGGACAACGCCTTGAGTGAGCATCATTCTGCATTTTTCACTACTGAGACATATATTTACCTCCTTGCATCGTGTAAGTACTTTGTCTAGGTTATTCAAAGCTTCTGTAAAATATTCACCATCAGAGGTAAATTCATTTATGAAAACTTCCATAGTGTCATGAATAAGATCAGAAAAGATGTTGAGAACGACCCACTGAAATGTGGCAAAGGCATTGCATAATCCGAAAGGTAACACCTCGTATGCAAAGGTACCCCATGGGCATGTGAATGTCATTTTACCTTGATCCTTTAGTGCTATCCTAATATGATTGTAACCACTGAAGCCATCCATAAAAGATAAATACTTTTTCCCTGTTGGCGTCTCCAACACCTGATCAATGAAAGGTAACGAAAAATGGTCCTTATGTGTAGCTTTATTTAATTCCCTGTAATCAACACAAATACACCACTTCCCATTCTTCTTAGGAACTATGACCAGTGGAGACACCCACTTGATGTCAGAGATGGGATAAATAAAATTTGCAGCTAGTAACTTTTTAAGTTCTTCTTTGACCACCTCTCTGAGTGTCGGATTCATCCTACGCTGAGGTTTCCTGATAGGTCTACAATCGTCTTTTGTGTATATATGATGTGTACACAATTCAGGATGGAGACCTTTCATGTCACTGTAATCCCATGCAAATGCACTAGTTTTATGTTTATTTAATACCAAGGTAAACATTTCTATTTGTTGCATCGATAATGTGGAACCAATCTTTAAGGTCTTACCAGGTTCAATTTCCACTTCCCTAATCGTAGAGTCACCTTGAAGCGTAGAAGTAGTATTAGGTGCCATAGATGAACTTGGGATGTTGTCAATTTTTTGGGTAGCACAGACTGAACTAAAAAATTCTATAAAATATCCCAAAGGACTATAATTGATAAATTGACTGAGCACATCATCCTCAGTGGGTAATTTTTCTACCAATGATTGTCCAATCACGTAAAGTTGTAGGGTTTCATCTTCCTGCTCAACGTCCTCTTCATCTGGCCACAAGGGAAGTTCTTGTTGTATCATTGGCTTCGCAGGAGGATACAAAGTGAGTTCCTTAACAACATTACCATGATATATGTGCATATTTCCTAATCGACAATCAATATAAGCATCTATTGTGGCCAACCACGGTCGACCCAAAATTATAGGATAGCCTCCCAAGTTTGATTTTGTCTATAAAATTGTAAATTCCATCGGGTATTCCCATGAATATATTGGAATAACAACATCTTCTATAATTCCATCTGGTCTGACAAGAGATTGGTCAGGCAACTGTAAAATAGTAGAATTTTTTCAAAGATTTGTAATGCCCAGTCTATAGATTGCATGTTTAGTCATGACATTAATAGTTTCTCCCAAATCTATCAGTGTATTAGAGAGAGAAATGCCATTGATTTGTACTTTGACAATGGGACTACCAGGGTCAGAGTACTTAGTAGCAAAAGTGTTACCCATCACCAATTCATCCAAATCTCCTATCACATGAACTATTGGGGGGTCTTTCCTCTTTTTTCCCTGTTTCTTCAAAAACAACTCTCTGACAACTTTTGAGTAAATGGGAATGTCTTTGATAGCTTGAAATAGTGGAATATTCACATAGACATTCTGTCATTCTCCTAGGAGATTAAATTCACATTGAAGCACAAGTTTGTCTATGATTAAGCACTAGGGATATGGTGGAGGTTTCTTTTTCTCTACTCATGGCGATCTCTTGGGTGAGATGGGTGGGGATTTATCTTCAGATCGCATCGCTGTCTCTTCAAACTGAACCGATAATACTTTTTGTGTCTCTTCATCCTCTTCCTTTGTAATTATGGGAGAGGTATTTTTATTGATATTTCTACCAGAGAGTAATTGAATGTCATGGCAATCCACTGTGGAGATAGAATATGCTAGATAATTGGGTAATTTGACAGCCATTACAGGTTTTCCAACCTTATTATTAGGGTTAGGAGCTGGTTGTGCAGGAAAAAGTGGTTTGGGAGGTGAGTTGTTCACTGGCAGTGTAAACTCAGGTTGTGGGAGAGGTTGCATTAACGGTTGTACTGGTGCAAATGGGAATTGAGGATTCTGTATTTGAGGGGATAGTTGTTGAATTTGTTGTTGATTCCGAAAGCTTGAATTCCTCTAGTTTGATTGCCAAGGGCTATTTTGTGGGTATGGAGGTGGCCATATTTTTTGTGGCATCGGTGGATACCAAATCTGGAAATTTTGTTGAACTTGTGGAGCTTATGGAGCTTGTGAGACTTGTGATTGATGTATTTGAGCATTATTCCAATAAGGATTAAATGTTTGCATGGGATCTAGTACTGTACCTAAGGGTTGGGGTTTCCATGGGAGCTTTTGAGATATAAAACAAACAGGTTCTGAAACTGCATCTGTCCCTGCTTCCTCATATATGGCCTTGAGTCCTGGCGGCGAAGGGTAGTCTTTCATAGGATTCTCCTGGTCGCATAGAAGCCAGATTTCCACTCTATCTAATGGGAATATTTTGAGAGGGTGCCTCTTTCTGAATTTAGGGAAAAAAATAACCAAAGCTCGATCTTTCTCCTCTTGTCTTTTCTTTGCTTGAAGTGCATCCAACTGAGAAATCAGGGAACTGAGTATATCAGTTTTAAAACCCTCCAAGAGGTTTCCAATCTCCATCCTTGAAACTCCTTCTCTTGAAGTATTGGTGGTCCTATTTATTATGTCCCAAATACCTCTTCCCAATATAGAAGCATTCCTTGAATATATTCTGCAGAGGTCACATATTTCTACATATTTTAGTAGGGATACATCCCCTGTACCCATCAAATTTAGCAGATCAATGCAATCATCTCTGATCCCTCATAAGAGCAGAATTTTCAATGTATCATCATTTAATCCATTATGTCTTGATCGTTGGAAATTATATTGAAATCTCTCCACATAGTATTATAGGTTTTCGTCTTCTTGTTGGGTCATTTTAAAAATTGGTTCCTTTTGATCCTTATCTTTGCAATATTCTTGATATTTTTCCAGGAATACCTTCTTCATTTATGCCCATGTTACTATATCGTCCCCTCCCAGCCCCATGAACCACCTTAGTGCCTGTCTTTTCAATGTGGCTAGAAATTTTTTTAGATTTTGTTGACATGTAACATAATCGTAGCTCCTACAGAGGACATCGAATTCAAGCAAAAATGTATCTGGGTCCTCACTTGCCATACCATGGAAATTGGGCAATGTCAAATGTGGAATGTTCTTCATCTAGTTTGTAAATGTAGATCGGGTATTTTGGATTGGAAATTCGAAAGTATTCGTCCCAATGCTTTCTTCTCCATTTGTATTTCCTTGGTGTGTTTTCGCTCCGATGGGAATGTTCTCTCCCTCGCCATTCCTATTTACCCAACAATCTTCCAATGTATTTGATTAAGCAAACAATTGTTCTGCACTCAAATGATTGTTAACACTAGATTGATTAAGAGTCTCTCCTTCTTAAACAAACTTTTCTTCTTGATCAAACTCTCTCACTGGAATATTCTCACTAACATTTGTTGGTAAGACCGTTCTGTCAATGGGCGTAGTAGAATGCTCGAGTCCTTCAATTTATTGCTTAGGAGTGCTAGTAGAAGGTGTCCTCCCTTGAGCGCAACCTCCTCATATTGTACTTCCTATACGATTAGTACCTAGGGGGTATCATATTCGTATACAAGCCTACTTGTATTATCTATTATTTTACGCATGAATGATTTGCATGATCCAGGATCACAGGGACCTGCAGTGGGAAATATTCGAATGAATTTGTCTATGTGTCTTACTCGTCCCTCCTCCGAAATCACACTAGACTATTTTGAGAGAGAAAAAAATGTCATACACAATCCACTCAAAGGAAAGAAAAAAATCACAACTACAAAACCAAAATAACCAACCAAAATTGCGATGTCCTTGGCAGCTCCTCGGCAATGGCGCCAAAATGATGAGATTTTCTTTCACCTTTTAATAAATGCAAATCAAAAGTTGTGCAATAATTATTAACCCATGGATACAAAGGATTATGAACTACCTAACAAAGTATATGTCTAACACTGTAACTTGGAATGATTAAACACAAAGGAGTTCAATGGATTACATAACTAAATTTGAGATGCAACTGTTGGTGAACAGGCTCCTAAGAAGATCACAACTTACAAAAAGAATCGTGTAATCAAACCAAAAGCTCTGACTATCAAAATTAACAACGCTCTGTTATGATGTAACGTTCTGCTATGCTACAAAAATAAATTCATGTATGAATCTGATTGAACACATTGGAAATTTCACACGAAAGAGATTTACTAAACATTAGCTACAGTACAAGAATTGGAAAGAGCTAATTTAATTCAACATCCTGCTTCTGCCATTATGAGCTAGTAACAGTTTCTCAACAACAATTCTAATGCAATCATTCACCATAGAAGTAATCCTGATTCAATGTTCGTAATCCATACATTCCCCTATGTTCACTAATAATGATAATTAAGATTAAACTATTTAGTTGTGTCACCACTTAAAAATTCACATTCAACTGTAATCAGCACACCAAATCCAAATCGGAGACAATTATATCAATCATCAACTACATAAAACATTAATTTCAACAATATCAACTACGTACATAAAAAAAAATTCTAACTACAACAACACCTGTCATGGAAGGGGGGCCTGCCTTTAGCGACAGGAGCTAAACAAGCCACTCACTCACACGAAATTAATTAACACATACAAAATCAGGACAATATAGGGTTTTTTTATATAAAAAGGTCTGATCACAGTAGTGTTCAATAAATCTATGCAAAATGATGGATAAACTACTCTGGAAGAGATTCAATATTCTTATGCATCAACGTTCATGAGAGAATTATGAAAGATCGTGTAGTTACAACATATTTTCCAATAAGCCTCCATCTGTTGATTCTCAAAATATCTTATGAGCCATTCCAGGAGCTAGTACTGTGGAGAGTGGAGATAATCCCAAAAATATCCCGAAGCGGTCAACAACCTCGTGGGATGACCCAACTAGTTATGAGTCATCAAAGACCCAAAATGTTGAATTGGACACAGAATCTACGATTCTCAGATCGATTGCATCATCATTTATGCACTAGGTAGGTGACCAAAATGATGTAAAATAATAGGCCAAAAGTGAAATACATAAACTTGATACCTATCTGTTATAACTTGGGACTGAGATACAAGTTGTCTAGCTTCCAGAATTCCTTCATTCTGCAACCTGGAAGTAAAATGATATTGAACATGAAACACCACTTCTTTAGTAGGAAATCATGGCACCATAACTCTATCCAAATCATTAGCAATTGACAAATAACAAGGAAAACGAGATCAATCCTTACCAAAGCCAAAACTTTTCCAACTGTAATGAAGAGAGAAAATAGTGATATAGGATTAAATCAAAAAGTTCATAAACAAGGAAAAATATGAGAACAAAAAGTGTCATATGCACAGCCCTTCAGCCACATACAAGGATTAATCCCTAGTATAATCAGGTCGTTGCAACATAGGTATGTGTGTGATAGCATGTTTGAGAGTGTCAAATGCACGTTGTGCAAGGCTATCCCAAACAAAGTGTTTGTCCTTTTTTAACAAACGCATGAAACCATGTGTCTGCTCGGTGTAGTTACAGACAAAATGACGTAGAAAGTTTTCCTTCCCTTGCAAACTTTGAAGTTCAATAATATTGGTAGGAGGTGGTGGGGATAATATGGCTTTGATATTCAATGGGTCTATATGGATTCCATCCTTAAAAATGATGAATTCAAGAATTCGGTCAGTATCAACACAAAAAACACATTTTTGTGGATTCAACCGAATGTTGTAATGGCGGCACCTGAGAAAAATGGCTCTCAGATGGTCAACATGATGCTCTTGTTGTTGTGAATGGGCAGGTAGGTCATCAAGTTATGGTTCCATGATATGCTTAATGTCATGGAAAGTATAAGACATGGTGCATTGAAAAGTAGCACCAACATTTTTCAAGCCAAAAGGAAATTTTTGTAGGTAAAGGTACCCCGTGGGAAAATGAAAGCCATCTTATGTTGACCACAAGGGAGTATATATATATGATTATAGCCAAAAAAACCATCCATAAATGAAAATATGATGCTCCCGACACATTTATCGATGATTTGATTGATATAGGGAGTCGAGAAATTATCCTTGGGAAATCCCTATTAAGGTCTCAAAAATCGATGCAAATCCGAATTGTTCCCTATTTTTTTGTCAAGGGAACTATGTTAGAAACCCATTCCATCAATGACAGAGGGTAAATTAACCCATCTCTAAGAATTTTTTCATATTATTTTGTGATGGTCACTACTTTCTGTGGATGTACTAGCAAAAAATTTGACGGATCAGCTTGGCATCAAGGTATGTCTTGATTTCATGAATGATGATTGACGGGTCTATCCTTAGAATTTATTCATATGTCCAAGGAGAAATATATCTAAATTCCCTAAAAAGGGTTGTATAAGACTCAAATTCCAAAGAAGAACAATTTTGGCCCAAGTGAATGTTCTCTACAACTGCAGGTTTTACTGATATTTCAACCAAAACGGTCTTAGTAACATTACTCAGATTACCCTAGGACTCAACATTGTGAATGAGTACCGATGACTGAGGTGTAGTTACAATATCAGATGAAACCAAAGTTTCAAAATGATCTTCTACCATTTGGTAACCGGGAAGGAAAGAGGATCGATGATGATGATATTTCCAAGGCACCTCATCTAAAGACATGGCTTCCATGATGGATTCGTCTGATGGAAGAGGTTTCAAAAGATAATATAGATATGGGGGGGATTTAACCAATATAGTAGGTGGTAAAGGTTGGGTTCTACCAAAATATTATCATTAATGGTGGGGTCACTGGTGGATTGGATAGCCTTGTAAGTCTCTTCAAAATGACTAAAAGGTGTCAAATCAACAATTGATTTCCCTTTAGTCGAAGTGTTATGACTCCGTGAGGAGATCATCTTCACAGGCACAACTTGCGAAGGGGGAGGAGTATTTTTTAACAAAAATACTCCCATAAGTGAGAAATATTCAAGAATACCTACTCCTATGTTCTGATACTGCAGATCCAAAGAGGCTAGGAGTGGGACATTTTTCACAGAATTAGAACTCTTATCTAGAGAACAAAACTCTAGTTGATAAATAGTAACAATATTCCCTTGGAATGGGAATTGGACCACTTGAAACATGGAGGAAGCTACTTCCTGCATCGGGTATAACAAATTCCTACCTAGGAAGATATTGTAGTCTAAAGGAGCATCAACAACTTCAACATAGATGGACACTGACTTCCCCTCAACTTCAACTAGGAGACAAGACAATAATCCATAAGGTTGAAAACCATGACCATCAAAGGCTTTCAAAGTCATGGGTGAATAGTTAATTTTGGGGGAGCCTATAGCTCTCCAATAAGATAGAGACATGACTGAAGTCGAGGCACCTTTTTCCAATACAATGTGATGGAATTTCTTACCAATGAATTTCATAAATATAAGTATACCATCAGATGGTGATTCCGTCAAAGGTCTTGAAGGGTCCAAAGGTGGACAAGGAGTGTTTGGGATCAGATCGTATAGAGTTCCCGAATGGGAGTAAACCAAGTCTAGGTACTGAGCTCGATTAATGGATTTCTCTTCAGTGACAGTACCTCCCATGGAAACATCTCTAGCAATGGATGAAAGCAATGACTTAGTGAAGCAATCAACAATTAATTGGTCAAGAATGGGAGCTTTAATCAACATATGTTGTCGTCTCCACTCATGTATCTGGTCGAATATATGGGTGGAAGTGGTTAACAGAGTAAGGTCAGAAGATTTGTACTCGTTTCATACCTAATTGGGAGTTGAAAATGCATCAAAAATGTCATTTCTAGGGTGTTAAAACCCCAAAAAGAGTGTTGAGGCAATTCTATATACCACTTGGCGATGGTCCCGATGAGATTCCTTTGAAAAAGTATGAAACAGATGGAACCATCCATTAGAGGGTTTGACGAACACCACAAATGACACATCATTATGTGGTTTTGGGGGTCCTCACCAAGTTTGCCATCAAATTTCAGTATATCCAAAGGTAACTTTATAGGAATAGATAGCCATGAAGGATCGTGGTGAATAGGGTTGTTGATCAATCGTGACAAATTGGGAAAATCAGGTTTAGCCAAAAAAGGAAATTGTTGATTAGGTTGTGGGTATTGGTAATATTAGTAAGGCATCTGAGTACCGGTAGGGTCATAAGTGGATTGATAAACGAGTGCCAATGATCCTCCTTTAATAGGTTGGTTCAATTGTGAATTGTTTCCAAATTATCAACTTGATGGTCCTGTAGGTGGTGGTCCTCTAGGCGGTGGACCCTTAGGTGGGCCTCCAGGTGGTGGACCTCCGGGTGGGCCTCCAGGTGGTGGACCTCCAGGTGGGCCTCCAGATAGTGGACCTCTAGGTGGTGGATCTCTAGGTGGTATACCTACGGGTGGGCCACCAAACATGTTTGCAAGTGGCCTTCCATATGTAGGGAAATTTTCCCAATTAGGTTTTCCCCATGGGGTATTATCATTACCAAGATAAGGGATCCAGAGAAAAATACTTCCCAAGGCAATGGGTTTATAATTATGATGAACTGTAGCCACCTAATTTCCTGGGTAAGTGTACCCTCATGTAGGTTGCTTAGACATGCATTGGACCCATGATGGTTATCTCGATAAGGAGGAAGGAGAAGTCATATTTGTGGTCATGTAGGGTACTCCTTCTATGGGATTCCCTAAAGAAATACTCTTCCCGATATTTAAACTAGTTCGCATGGTTATCGAGACAATTTGTTTTGGGGGTTTCCCCCTAGTAATAGGGTTCGTAGGAGAACAGGAATAGACCAGAAAATTTGAGATGATAAGGTGGGGATGGAAGGCTAGCCCGGATCGTAAGAAACCCTAATTTGAACTAGTATTCTCGATACGGTAGAAGCATAATTCCGAACAGAGGCATGGTATTCAGGAGTGGCTCTTTCCAAAGGAATGGGCAAATGAGAGACACTGCTTCTTATGTTGTCCCCCATTCTATGCAAACAAGTGAGATATTTTTGAACTAGCATGAAGATTTTATAATTTGGGATACATCTCAGATCTCGTAGAGGGGTGGCATAAGATAAAGCGGTAGTGTCGTATTTAGAAATTGTATGTCCCAAGGAAGTCTCCCAAAACAGAGCAGTTGGACCAAATTTTGATGCCATCGAGTCATATGATGGTTGGGAAAACACCCAATCTCATGCACCATAATGGAATTCTATATGGAAATGAAAGGTTGAATCATGTAAAGGACACAATTTTACCAATAGCGGGGTAGATTTAGAAGGATTCTCCAATGAAAAATACTTTTCTCCCGATTCAACAACCGAAGTGCCTTCTACAGAAGAATCAGTTGTGGCAAGTTGGTCCATGGTCACCCCTTGGCTTCCTTCTACGATAGGAGGAAATTCATGTGGTAAACCTTGCAATCTATGAGATCTACCCAAAGGTGGTTCATCCAAAATTATGGCTAAACAATTTTACTCTAAACACCTTCTAGTCAAAAATATCACAAACAAACAATTATACACAAGTTAAGGTCACAAGCTAACTAAAGTGATAAGAGAGGCTAAAAAATATGGATCTTCACAAGGAGTGTCAAGTTGTTGCAACTAATGATATACCGCAGGGTCCAACGATAAAATGAGACAATGAGGATTGGGACCATACCCTTTCCAGAATAGCCAACTACCTAGATGGAACATGGGAAGTAGCTTGCCAAGTGTTGTTATCAGTGTATTGCTTCAACAAGACAGCCAAAATGATTTTCTCAGTTGGTATTGGTTAATAGAAGGGTCTCCCGATATACACAAGGCATGTGGGAGCTCAAATCAGTGTTACTGTTGTCTAATGCACAACCATTCGAAAGGGGTCTTCCAATATACAATCGAGTACATGAAGAAATTTTCGATATACATCGAGGGTATGTGAAAATTCATTCGATATACCGATTGGTACATGGAAAAACCGCACAATCCCCAAGATGCAGTGCAGGAAAGTAATGAAAACTCCTATGTTTATAGACGTCGAAACACGTCTTCCAACCTATCACTCAAATTACTATGAATTTTAACCTAGGATACCATTCAGATTTATCTTGATGGTTAGTGAATGTTATGGAGTGTCAAGTAATTGCAAAATTAAATGACCTAAATGCAATGAAATTTTATTTTTGATGAGTCCTAACTAGAGAAAGGGAGAGATTCTTCCTTTCAATCAGTGATTAAAAACACCATGCGATTTTAACACCTCATTCCTCAAGCTTCGAAAAAATTTCAGACACGCAAAACCTCTTAATGCTAAACCTAAGAGATCGCTAATATAAAAATGAAAAGGTTCCTTAATACCTAAATGCCTATGATTTTTTTAATCAAACTTCAAAAAGAAAAAACTTATAATCATCTAATCAAATAAAAAAGCAACCAATCTAACTTTTTATTTTGTTTTTTCATGTAATTTCGGAAAAATAAATGCAAAGAACAAGAATCACACTACAAAAGTGTAAGAAACCATAACATTTTTTCTTTCTGCAGATCTATAAAGATATTTTAAGAGATCAACATGCAAACCATAAATCCAAGACCAAATTTCCACACAAAGCCATCCAGTTTTAGAGCTTTTCTTAAGACAACTTTTCAAGATTCAAACTCAAAAAGTACATTTAAGCTAAATACACATTTTCAGACCTGTCAACGAGAAGAGGAGCAGATTGACAAAACCCAAACAAGAGGAAAGATTTCAAAAGAAAACCCTAGAATTGGAGATGGCTTACCTCGACGCACTCTATAGGGTGGAACCAGGGTGTCATATGTTGGTCAATGCTCTATGCTTCCTTCTAAAAGGTGTCAGTAGCACTTCATGATTCTAGGAAGAGCGCATCAACAACACTCTTTGACAGTAGGAAAAGGACGTTAGGGATAGTCCAATGCTCTGTCAAATAAACCGAGGTTTGTCGGCGGATCTAGAAAACCAAAAGAAATAAAAAAACCTTTAATATAATCAATTGTAAATCAAATAGGAATTTTGGTAAGTGTAGTCACTAACCAGAGAAGGAAATGGGATTGAAATAAGATGGATTTCTCACCTTATATACTTGAATGAGTGAGAAAAAAACTTTGCAAGCTTGTAATCAAAAGAAAAATGAAGAACTTATAGATCTGATTAGTTTTTCCCCAAGATGGTCGCTAGTTTTGTTACTAGAAATCCTTAATCAATGCGGACAAATATTGTTTCCCTAGTCTACATGGGGCAGATCTAGAACAAAAATACACAACGATGAATTATCTCCCTATATTATTAAACTTCTTGGATTCCAAGATTTCTTACGTTAGCAATGAAGGTGATCCCTGCCTTGTAACTCTCCTGCGATTAGTTGTACCTACAAAAGAATGTAAGGAACAAGATACAATAGTGAAAGCAACAAGATAATTCAATGATCTATACTAATGATCAAGGAGAAAAGCAATGAAAAATCGATATTAGGACAAATAATTCATGCCAAAAGGGGAACATGTTTGTATTAGCAATATAAGAGAAACAAAACTACAACCAAAGCCTTGATGTTGAAGCTTTGCTCCCATAATGTCTTTTACTCAATTTCACACACACTCTACAAACCCTAAAAATATCGCTCACAACCACACTCTTTTCCTCCTATACCAGCAATGATTTCAGCAACATAAAGGTGCTCTCTTCATTCTCTTACCTCCCATATCCATGGATGGAAGCTTTGTATATATAGGTGTTGAAGGAGCCTAAGTCGGTTATTCGACTAGGTCCTTCAGTCGACTAAAGTGTAAACATGTCGATCTCATACGTCGTGTCGGTTGGTTGAACCGACAGGTAGTTATGTAACTATTTGTAAATCATATATATAGGCTGTAGAGCCAGATAAAGGCTTCGTTCAGTTTTATGTATGAACCCACATGTGTTCTTAACTAATATAAGCTATTGTTATTCTATCTACCATTCCTTGTCTCTTGTCTATATCATTGTTATATGAATATGTATATGTATCATTGGTAACCTTGCAATCTAATTGATTAAAACATTATTTCTGTTGCTGGTGGTACATGTATCGGACGAAAATGACTATGACTCGATGATATCTGAGAAGGAGATTAAGGATTAGTGGGAGCGTAAAATAACGAACTACCTGCAAGATTACACTAGACAAAACAAGCTAACTATTGCTCAAGCAAAGGATAAATTATTCTCTGAAATGCATGAAAATTTTGTCGAGCCCATCCCTCATGCACTGAAGAATATTCTGGATGAAAAATATGGCAGGTGAAAAAGAACGTCAGCTACGCCAAAAACTAACCGGAGGAGGCCGCACAAATTTTTGGAGTGGTTTGAGCGAATTGCCAACGAATTTTGTGAGGAGTGATCTATCGAAGAACGAGTCTATGTTGATAACATTAAAGACAAATTCTATAATTACTTCACTGAACAATTCCTTTGTTCGTTGTCGACACTTTTTTTTAGATTCATGATCGACAAAGGTGTAGGACACATTATCGAACCTCATCCATTATTTCTAACACCAGCAAGAAACACAAACTAGGAGGCCAAGCAAAAAGAGTGGGGGAAATTCATCCAAGAGAGGGAGTGGGAGTAATTCCTAAACAAATAACTAGTTCCACCTTAGTTTTCTAAAAATATTTCGGGTCGGCAATGGGGGGTAGCTGGTCATGTTCTGAGTAAAGTAGAGAAATAAATAGTTGACCAATGAATAAAACACTAGGGCAAACAATGAAAAGTCAGACCAAAAAGGAAAAAAATAAACAGTCAAACATAAAATCACTCTAGATATACATAAAATAGAATGGGAAAAGAGGATAAAGAGATGCAAAGAAATCAAAGAGCAAGTTGTTGTACTCCAGCAAAAAAGAATGATGAGTAGAGTGATAGAACCAAAAGAAAATCTGCTAGAGTCATCTCATGAACGACAAGAAGAGGGCGTTGATGAAGATGTGTCACCCATGGAAGAAGACTCATGGATAGTGCAGGGTAGAGCTCTCCAAGTAACCATACCTCAGAATATAGTTCTGCATTCCCCGTCAAATCTTACTCATAGTATGCAAGTGAAGGACATTGTTCAAGAAGATATAGGACTAAGAGCTGTCCAAGTAGGCGTATGGATTCGACTAGATGGTGAAGGAAATAATGTTGACCATATTTTAATTCATCGAATGCAAGAAGGTAATTGGGTTAATTTTCAACCCTATTCGTCAAATCGTAGTTTTCACCTAATTTACTCATAACATGGAGGAGCACCCCCCAACCAATTCCATCTTTAGATAACTCACCAGAATAGTCGGTATCATCGGTAAGAGAACCTGAGATCAAACAAAATTTTACTTGGGTATCGACAAAATAAGTCAATATAAATCAACTTCTATTCAAAAGTGAACCGATTGATACAAGAACCATTACTGGAGGAACCAAAACTTCCTTCGAAAATAGCTGTGAAAAGAGATCAGTCACAAGAAGTGACCCACCAACACCTCCACCAACTAAAGAAGACAAAGACGTTGAATATATGACACACATGACTGCTCATATTCTCCTCTATGAGGGAGATGAAGACAACAAATGACAATGGTTTGTCTGCGAGGCAATATGGGAGGCGAGCACTGTTACTAGAGAAGATCGTCAAATGGCACAATTTGTCAATGCTCTTCAAAAGAGATTATTAACTTGGTATATGACCTACATTTAGAAAACACCGAATGTGACAAAAGGTCAAATTAAGCAACAATTTATGTCCTTCTTTAAAATTCCCAACGTAAAGCATCTTCCGGCCAAAAAGTTGAAGACCACATCTTGGAAACCAACTAAAAAAATTCAGGAATATGACAAATTATTTAAAGACTTACTGAACCAATTGGAATATAATATTTACGAACAACTATTACTTCAGTGGTTTGTTGCGGGACTACTATAGAAAATTTGAATGCATATTCGGCTAGATAATTTCAACACATATGAAGATGCACTTACAAAATCATTTCAGATCGAGATGGACGATGATTATTCTATAAATCCTGTCAATCGATGTATTGAGGAAAAACTGGAAAGCATGCAAAAATCAAAATGTGAAATGAGCATCAGAGGAAACAATGTCAAGTGTACCAAATGCTCGACGACCGATCATACAAAAGACTATTTTCAACAGGATGACCGCCGACAAGATATCTGGTTCGTGCAGACAAACTACTTTTGCAACATACGCCAAGATCATGACTTACAAGAAAATTAATATTGCCCGTATAACATGAAAAAAGAACAGTCTCGTTGGTGCGCAATTTGCGAATTCAAAATCCACTCGACAACAGAATGTCAGTTAAATTTGAAAAATTGACAGAATTATCAAGCGGTTTATCAGATGAATGTTGTCACGCAAAATAATAACGCTAACAATAATGAAAGAAATAACAACAATGACCATAACGGTTGAAATAATTACCAAAGGTATGATGGCCGTAGATACGAGCGTCAGAACAAAAAATACAACCGATGTGGAGGATTTCAAGGTCGAGGTCAATATTTTGGAAATCGGGAAAATAGACTACATTGTCCCATCCAGTGTTATACATGCCTAAACAAGGGACATCGACGTGCAGATTGTCCATACAAGGAGCAAACCGACTTGAAATTTTGTACAAGTTGTGGAGTAGGTGATCACTCTTTGGAGGATTTCCCTACCATGCTTGAAAAAATAAATAATAAAAACAACATTAATGTCTTGTCTATTGTTCAAACATGTGATATTGTTCAAACTAAGAATTTACAAATTGTTACTAGATAAGGAACAAAAATTGGCATGGATAATCCACAAATCAGCAAAATAAAAAGTAAATAAGATTGTCCTAACCTTGCTAAACAAAAACAACTATATAATGATGCATCAATAATTTTCCAAGAATTAGCAGCACATGAAGAATATGATGACTCTCGACAGAAGACCTTAGACTACTAATTAACTAATTAAACTAATAAATAAAGCTAAGTTTGTTACAAAGATAATAGATTTAATGTACAATCTTAAAAAAACTTCTGGCAAAGATAAATAGGCTAAAAGTATATGTATCCTTAATTAAAATGATAAGCAAAATGAAGACCCTTAGTCGATCTCGAAATTGAAGGCTACCATGTCCGACAAGTTGTTCTTGACTTCAGATCGCAGGTAAACATAATGACCAAAGACACATGGGAACAACTTGCTAAACCTCAATTAAATGAATCTAGAATATATTTAAAATTAACGGATCAAGGACTAATCAAACCCATTGGTGTATGGAAAAAAGTTGACACGACTATTAAAGACATCTCAACTAAAGTCGACTTCGAAATAATCAACCCCAAGAAAGGATCTAGTTCCTTCCTGGCTCTAGTAGCTCGACCATGGGGACGAAAAATGAAGTCGTCTCTATAATTAGATAAAGAAAGAATCAAGATTAAGGGAAATGAACAAAAATTCATTGTCCCAATTCATCCAACCCAGGGAGAAACTTGGACAGAACCCATTGATGAAGATGTCGATGTTTGACAATTATATCAAATATAGAATAATGAAGATTACACCGAACCTAATGCATATGGAGAACTCCACCTAGGGAATCTTGATTCGATTGGCTATAACTTAGATGCAGAATTATATGATTGGGAGCAATAAAAATACAAATTGCAATCGTGGGAATGTTGGACTATCTACGCCATTCGTAAAAATAAAACCCGATAATGTTTTTATGTCACTACAATCCCTGAAATATTTGAACAGAAAATTAGAGATTATCCATCCTGACACCAATAAATAACGAAGCATCAAACATACCACCACTTAGATACAAATATTGTGAATCACTGTCACTTCATGTTGAACAAATCTCCAAAATTATAGGTGAACAAGGCCGACTCCAAAGCCTGGTCGAGACATTTATGGGACAAGCTGCTCGATGGTGGGATACACACCAGTCGAGATTACAAACCTAAACAATAGCTTCAACTTACTTTATCGAAATATTTGGAGGGAAGAAAATAATAACACAATCAAATATATCAGTCTTCACACAAGGGAAGGAACCTGAGAAACACATTGTTACATGTGAAAAATAATGGAGAAGACTGGGTTATAAGGATGAGTGATTCTGGCCTGACTAATTTCCAAAGACAATAGATGATTTACCAAATAAGTGGTATAAAATGGAAGAATGAAGGGGAGAAATGTTCACATGGAATGAACTAAAATCAAATTTCCTTATAATACTTCAAATTATCGTCTCAAGATGAACTATTGGGTGAAGCATCTAAACAAAAAAACATTCTTACAGCCGACTGACAACAATACATCAACAGAAAATTGACATAACCAACAGAAATCTAATAATGTGTCATAATAATCGAGCGACCAAAATATAACATTCAACAAGACTTCGGCTAGATATGGAAACCACAATTGAGAAAAGTTTTCAATGGAAAACTAACCATCTCGAAACTTCAAAACCAATTAAGACAGTATTCAAAATTGAAACAACGAAAAAATAAGATCTTGAATGATTGACAGCGGAGGATTTTCAGCCAAAATTTTCACAGTTCAAAGAAGGTAATCGATAGATCAATGAAATTAAAGCACTAGAGTGGATGGATGCAAAATTTAATATAAAATAAGTCGACATATCTAATGATGACAAGCCTAAAATTGCAAAAAATGGTACTAACTACTGGAATGAAGAACAAACAACAGAAATAGTTAACTTATTAAAAGAATTTCAAGATGTTTTTTCCTGGGACTATAAGGATCTCAAAGGACTAGTTCGAGAGATAGGAGAAATAAAAATTGACATCAAACCTGAGGAAAAACCTATAAATAAAATACCATATAAAGTTGTGCACAAATATAAGGAAATAATAGAGAAAGAAATCGACAGCATGTTGGCAGTCGGAATCATATACCCTATCAATCAGTCGAAATGGGAAATTCCAATGGCCATTCAACTGAAGAAACATGACCCGACATGACTAAGAATCTGTGTTGAATTTTTAGAACTTAACAAAGTAACCCTCAGATACCCATTTCCAACTCCTTTTGCATATGAAATTCTTAACAAAGTTGTAGAACATGAGTGTTATTCATTTACAAATGGATTCTCTGGATATAATCAATTACCCATCGCTAAAGAAAACCAGAAGAAAATGACATTTTTATGTGAATTCAGATCATTCGCATATAAATTCATGCCATTTGGACTAAAAACTGCACAGTTGTTTTTTCTAGAATAGTCGTTAAAGCATTTTAGATATATATCTATAAAACAATGGTTGTATATTTCGACGATTGGAAAATCTATTATATGTTGAAAACCCACTGTGAATGGCTAAGACTTATTCTAGAAAGATGCCGATGGATCCAATTATCCCTCAATATAAAAAAATGTATATTTGCAACTCCAATAGGAATCCTACTGGGGCATGTAGTATGTAAGGAAGGTGTTAAAGTCAACTACGCAAAAATTAAAATTATTCTCGACTTAAAACCACTAGTAAATCCTAAACAAGTGAGAGTATTACTTAGACATGCGGGGTATTATAGGAAGTTCATCTGACATTATTTTGACATGACCTATCCATTGGAAGAAATACTAAAAGAAAATCAAGAATACAAGCATAGAAGAGTGAGAACAAAGGAACAAACTAAGAAGCTAGAAGCATAACATAAGGAATTCTCAACCAAACGTGAAAACGTAGCACTACATTTTGTCATGATTCCCATAGGGGTCGATTCAGATAAACCCCTCAACAAAGCGTATCAATTTTTCCAAAGTGTTGTGTCAAGTTTCCAAGAACAGTTAAAAGAAAGACAATAGGATCAGGTGGAGGAAACCACTGTGTTACTCCAAAATCAATTTACAACGTTCACTGCATCCCACAAAATGTTGATCCAATACATTGCACAGTCTTCTGTCATGACAAATATCCTATGAAACTGGTATACTTACTATGGTCAGGTATTTGAGAAAATGAAAAATACATGTGAACTCATTAGTTCACTACAATACCATTGACCAGTTTCCTATGAAGCAATGGAACAAACCATTGACAATCAACTTGTCTTGGACAATCAGAAGCTTGAAAAATTGGAGCGACAAGAACATCAATGGATCAGTCAATCTCAGTGTAGTCTAGCCAGTATGGACAAGATCAGGTTGCATATGCAACACCACTTTTCACCACTAAGGAAAAGAAACAACTCTTGGGAACTGACATGATCAATCTTTTGGACATCGATATACATAAGAAAATGGAAAACTTGTCGAGCCTCGCAACTCTAACCATCGACATACAAATTTCCATTCATGCTTGGGAAGAGTTTCAACATCAGCTATCAATATCTACTGAAGCTATTGTAGAATCATGTGTTCAACTACAGCCGTCCACCAATTAAGATAATCCAGAATGAAGGGACAAACAAGATCATAACTATTCAAATAGAAAAAGGGACATCTCCCCATTTCTTTGGGATGAAGAAAATTTTTGAGGTGGGGGAGATGTTGGAGGAGCCTAATTCGGTTAGCCAACTAGGTCCTTCAGTCGAAAAAAGTGTAAACATGTCGATCTCATAAATCTTGTCGATTGGTTGAACCGACATGTCTGAGTTATGTAACTATTTGTAAATCATATATAAGTTATAGATCCTGATAAAGACTTGGTTCGGTTTTATGTATGAACCCACATGTGTTCTAGACTAATATAAGTTAATTTTATTTTGTCTACCATTCCTTGTATCTTGTCTATATCATTGTTATATGAATCTGTATATGTATCATTGGTAACCTTACAATCTGATTGATTACAACAATAGGCCAAAGAGGGCCCAAAGGGGTGGAGACCTTTTAGGAGGAAGTTGAGGGGTGATCCCTAAAGGATAGGGGTACGAATGCCACCTATTCCAAGAAGTTGGGATAATCCTCTAGTAGGAATTTATTCTATAAGGTTCTTGAAGTCTTCTAATTTTTTCCTTTTTTATAGTAATGGCGCTCCTTGTACATGAGTAGGTTGCGACAACGCTCTTTGTCTCCAAGAAACATGTGTAACCGATGCACTTTTCCAATAGGAAAGAGGCATCAGGCCAGTTTGACGCCCTATGTTAGCAACAAGGGTGTGTCAAGCCTCCTAGAGTTGAGCAAAAAGGATCCTCAAAAGATGGTTTGG
The DNA here is from genome assembly GCA_001517045.1 of Pseudotsuga menziesii. Lineage (NCBI taxonomy): Eukaryota > Viridiplantae > Streptophyta > Pinopsida > Pinales > Pinaceae > Pseudotsuga > Pseudotsuga menziesii. Next base: position 996,612 of record LPNX010555681.1, on the reverse strand, counting down.
CCAAATCACTTCAGAGGATTGAGCATAGTGACAAATTTTGGGTGTAACAACTAACTACACTCATTTCTCAAACTATTAATAGAAGTCGAATTCTACATGAACAAACTGAACATATGAGCTTTTGAAGTTTGAATATGATGGTAACAAATAATATTGTTATTGGTCTCCCAAATATTGTTCGTATTGATGGTGTTTGTAGGGGATGTATGCTTGGAAATCATCATTAGGTACCCTTTGATTTCGGGAAAGCATCATAAGCACAAAACTAGATAGAACTTGTTCATAGTGATCTTTGTTGCATGAACAAACCTTAATTAGAAGATGCAAAGTATATTTTGACCTTCATTGATGTTTTCTCTAGATTTTCTTGGGTATAATTATTGAAGAATAAGGGCCATGCCTTTGTTAGATTCAATGAATTTAAGGCAATGGTTGAAAATAAATATGGTTGACCTATCAAATGTTTGATATCTAAAAATGGTGGATTATATGTGGGTTGACAGTTTGCATAATATCTCTTACATAAAGGAATTTCTTTGTAGAGATATATCACTCACACCCCTCAAAAAAATGGAGTAACAGAGAGGAAGAATCAGACTTTGGTAGCATTGGCTGGATTCCTAGTGTAGACCAAAGGTATTCAAACTAAATTTTGGGCAGAGGTTGTTTACTATTCAAATTATCTCGTAAAACTTGTGCTGACTAAAGTTGTCATCAACATGACTCCAGTTGAGAAGTTGAATAGAAGGAAACCCTTCGTTGAACACCTCAAAATCTTTGAATGTGTTTCTGGGAACATATAAGTGATAATTGTAGGAAGAAATTGGATGCAAAGGGTTATTCTTGCATCATGATGGGATATTATGAAGAATCAAAATCATGTCGATTGTTTGACCTTGTCAAACAACATATCATTTTGAGCAAAATTGTGATATTTGATGAAAATATTATAGGTAATAAGTTGTTGAATCCCTCCTCTTGTCTATTGGATAGTGTTGGGGCCTAGTTTCTCAATGTAATGGTCCTTATCTTATTTATGGGTTTGTTGTTATGGTTTGTTACATGAAAAGGGGGATTAAATTATTATTTTAATGTAAAAGCAGGTAAATGTAATAAATCCACTCCTTCATGAGCATAGTATAAATAAGGAGTATTCAGGAGGTCTTGGGCATTAATTTGTAATCTTTCATATATCTTTATTTGTATAAGTTCAGGTGCATAAGAAGTGGCAAAGGAAAGAATTTTTGTAACTGCCTTACCCTTGCGAACAAGGGAGGCATATATCTAATCAAGGTTTCAGTTTATGAATAAGATAGAGCTAAGGTTATTCCTCTCTATTGAGTGAATTATTTACTGTTATATTGCTATGGATGTTAGCTGTGGAATAATTTTTTTTCAACTTATGAAAGGTTAATTTAGTGTTTTATTAATAATGTTTTCCATTGGAGAAAATGCTTATCAAATTCACCAGCCGACAAAGCGATATGCTTTCCATCTCTCCATGGATGTGTGGCAGCAACATCATGTGGAGATGATAATTGCAAAAACATGGGGTTGAGGGATATATCTACCATTGTTGAAGTGGTTTGGGACATTTCAATGTTTGGTTGGATGGGTTCTTTGCTTCACCATATATATCAAGTTCTTGGAGGTTGTAATTTTTAGATCTATTTTATTATTAGGTTATTATGTTTTCTAGAAGAAGTTGTAATGGTAAACCAATTCGCAGTAGTTTATAAAATTTGAGATAAAATTACCTCGGTTGGGATCTAGAGATCTATTACCTTGTGAAATAAATATTGAAGAAATTTCATCAATACATTGACTCAAGGCTTGGGTAATTTTTTGCAAAAAGATGGTGCTCCAGATGGCAGATTATAGTGTTCCTTCCTCTATTTAATCGTGGGATAAATGTGTGGTAGTAAGGGTTTTTTAAGCTATGGAGATCAATCAGATATGGAACCTATTGATCTTGTGTGATTTGCACAAAGACCCATGTGGGGAAATAAGGTTTTGACCCACAATACCCTGCATATACATATTGTTCACTTTTTTGGTTGTCATGGAAGGACCTTATTACATAGAGAAAGGTGGTCCAAATCAAGTTGAATTTATTCCTGATATGGTTGTGAGTTGATTACCTAAATTATTAGTTTTAGCGAAACCCATAGATAGAATTTTTCACTTAGAGTTGCACCAAGTGAGGCTTGATCCAAAAATAACACTTGTACGTTGTCCAAATTCTCAGAAGCTCAAAACTCATAGCATTCAACCATGTTCAATTCTATTCACACATAAATAGATTCTTATTGTCTAAAAGAGGGAATGCTAATTGTGGAACATCATGCTATAGATTTCTTGGATTTAAGCAACAAATGACTATGGTGGTACATGTATCATCTTTAGTACTACCTAGTTTCTAGTTATTGAGAGGGGGATGCACCTAACATCATTTGGACCACACATGGTATCCCCTATTGCAACTGCTTGTGATATAGATGACAATCCAACTACTAAGATAATACACTTTGGGGATTTATGATAGTATTTTTAGATATATAGAAGAGACAAAGCAAGCTTGACACTTTGGATCCCCAAAAGGTCACTAGATTGATTTCAACTAGCAAAGAATCAAAGTTTTTATAATATAATAACGCATGTATAAAAAGAAGGATTTGACAAGCGATAATTATTGTTTCTATATTCCGTGGTGATACCATTGCTACATGGAGAAAATTGTGGGATCTAGATGCATTCGGGACCTTTAGATAAGGAATAGTATCAAACTTTATGTATATTGTAGTGTACCCAACCCAAAAATAAGGCCAAAGGCACTAGATACTTAGGAAAAAGTATAAACTATGTAATGTCTAAATATAGAGTCCTAAGGTTAGGCCATTAGGCCATTCAACCCGAAGTTAGACTCATGAAAATTAAACCTCACAATTCCCATTGTACATACTTAATAGACATAATGATAATGTATTTCATAAAATTAATGCATGGTATTTCGAATCTTTTGTATGATGAAATCAACTCAAGCAAGTATAATTTTGTAAATATAGAATGAACTTGAGTGGTAAATATTGTAGTTGCATGCATAACAATTATGTTTCGTATGAGGGTTACTCGTCGATTCTATGATGTGTGTGTTGATAGTGGTGATTAAGCAATGAATAAAAACAGAATCAAATCATAGCCACAACCACACAATCAAATCAATGCAAGGCACAAGATTCCAACAATAGCCTCCGAGATCAATCCCATGGTTTTCCCCTATATCCAACTTTCACTAGTAACATAAGAAGATCTAAAAAAAATTATGACATCTGCAACATTACAATCAGATCTGCAACAAGAGTGCCCCCAATTAGAAGACAAGATGTTTTCCCCCATAAATGGGAAAACTAGAACCTAGGATTGTTCCCCTCTCATCATCGTGAGAGTTACATTCGTAACCATGAAGGATGAGAGAAAGAATAGAAAATACAGTTCCATGGTAATAAAAATTATCAATAGCCATCCATCCTACATATAAATCCTGGCACATCATCCATAAACAATTCCAGAATTCATTTAAGCCTCCACGACAAATAAACATAATAAAATAACATAAATAAGTATATGAACAAATACTTATCTTTAATGAAAACTAGATGCAGCATGACAACTTTCCTCCCAGATGTAGACATAGTCAATCCTTCCGCGCTTGAATAGGTCACCCCTAAGTTGAGACCATAATTCCACAGGTAGAGGCTCACTTAGTTTGGAAACTCTTGAAACTACCTCTTTTGAGAACCACCATGCTTCCCACTACTATTTTCCTATCTGTATCCACTACCTATGGGATTTGACTCATCCCTTCACCTAACTCATCCCTAAGTATATCCCCATCCCATTTCTTGGCTTCATGTGCAATAAACTAGACTAGTAGATTGGTATAATGTAAGAAAAGGGAAATGGCTAGACTAACTCTAAGTCTCACCACACTCTTAATACTATAAACATTCCCAACACGGTTATATAGCAAAGTCAAGTGATCCAAAACTCAAGATTAGCTTTAATAAGGAGAGGGCATATGAATTTATAGCACAAGGAGGCCGACTCTAACCAAGGTGATCAACTCAAATTAGAGAGAGCTAATGCTCAATTTCCATTTCCATTCTGGTAATGGTAAGGGATACAACAATCCTATGGGATGTTAATGCTCAATTTTAACTTTTTGACATTCCATGCACCTAGCTATATATTTTGTAACATTATTTTTCATTCCTAGCCAATAGTATTGTTTCCTTAGTGTTGTTAATATTTTATGATAACCCAAATGTATGGCATAAGTAACATCATGCATTTCCTTCAAAACCATCTCCCTTATATCTCCATCATTGGACACATAAACTCTATCTATGTGCATGATGATCCCATTTTCTTCCAACTTATACTTATCAAATTTGTGTGGAATTTTCTATTGTTCAAATCCTTCTTTTACATGTTGATAAAGTTCATCTGTAACATTGACTTCAATGGATCTTATCCTTTAAATCTAAAGTACTAGTGCTAATAGTTGCTACATGCATCACATGTATCTTCCTACTAAGTGTATTAGATACTTTATTTTCCTTACCTTTGATATGCTTGATGTCAAAATCATATTCACATAATAACTCCATCCATCTCCTCTATGTTGCATTCAAATTAGGATGCTTAAACAAGTATTTTAACCCATCATGATTGGTTATTAACTCAAACTTCTTACCCATTAGATCATGTCTCCACATCTTCAAAGCATGGATGAATTTTCAAGCACTAAGTCATGAGTGGCATAGTTATACTCATGTTCCTTCAAATTTCTAGATTCATGACTGATCACATGTCCAATCTAAATCAATACTCCACCAATGTATTTCTTATATGCATCTGTGCACACAACAAATTTTCCTTGAGGATTTGCAATATTTCGAATGGGTGCACTAGTAAGCATTTCGTTATGTCTTTGAAAACTATCTTCACACTTAGTAGTCCAGTTGAAATTCACACCCTTCTTCTACAAAGATGTGATAGGATGCGCTAATTTCAAAAATCCTTCAATGAAACTTTGGTAGTGCCCAACTAATCCCATGAAATATCTTACTTCTGATACATTCTTAGGTGTTGGTCATTAAATAATGGCTCTTATATTTTCAAGATCTACTTAAACACCTTAATTTGATATAATATGCCCTAGGTAGTGAATTATTCCCTAATCAAAAGAATAATTGCTTACCTTGGCATATAATTGTTGTTCTCTAAGCACTCACATTACTAACGTTAGATGTTCTTCATGCTCTTCTTCTATCTTGGAATAGAAAAGGATGCCATCCAAGAATACAATCACAAACTTATCTAAGTAATCTATGAAGACTTCATTCATTAAACACATGAATATTGTTGGTGCATTTGTTAAACCAAAAGGTACCACTGTGAACTCATAATGTCCATACCTTGTTCTAAATGTTGTCTTACTGATATCCTCAATCTTAATTCTAATGTGTGGTATCCCAACCTCAAATTTATTTTTTAAAACACCTTGGGTCCTCTCAACCGATCAAACAAGTCATCAATTCTTGGTAAGGGGTACTTGTTTTTAACCATTGATTTGTTCAACTGTATATAATCTATGCATAGTCTTAGAGTTCCATCCTTCTTATTCACAAATAACAAAGGGGCTCCCTAAGGTGAAACATTGGGTCTTATGTAACCTGTCTTTAGTATCTCCTCTAACTGCATTTGTAATTCCTTTAACTCTGGAGTACTAATTCCATAAGGTGCTTTAGATGAAGGTACTATTCCTGGAACCAAGTTTATAGAAAAATCAATGTCCCTCTTAGGAAGCATTCCTGGCGATTCTTGAAATATATCTACAAATTTTTATAGCACTAGATAATCCTGCAGTTCTGTCTCTTTTCATTCTTTTGACTCTTCCACATGAATCGCATATAATTGGCATCCCTTTCTAAGAAATTTATTCAATTGTAGAGTTGTAACCTGCCTCGGGGATATGGGTCTAGGTATACCTTTGACTCTCACTCGGTTTCGTTCTTCATCCAAAAAAGTGTAAGTTTTATTATGACAATCTAGTATGTCATGGCATGAATTCAATCAATCCATGATGATTAATACATCATATGACCCCAAGGGTATGATGTTTAGGTCTACAAAGGTTCTCATTCCATTCATTTCTAAAGGACACACTTTTACAAATTTTGTGATTTTCCTTTTGGCTCCTCTAACTAATTGTATTAGACTTGTTGTTTCAAGTTTACTTTTATTCGAATGACATTTCTCAACTAGATTAGGTGCAATGTAAATATTTCTATCTCCAGAATCAATCAAAATAGTTATGGTATTATTATCAATCTTACTTATTACCTCAATCAATTGGGACGGGTGGTCAACTTCCCTCCCATCTAGAGATGCATAGATCCTTTGAACACTTCCACCTACATCTCCAATAATTGAAGCCTCTTGAATGTTGTTAAGGTTATTTTTCTTACATGGGAACTGACTGGAAAAGTGATTTTCCTTGCATACCCAACATTCCACAAGTGGTATTTTCCCTAAAGGATCTTCCCTTGGATGTCCTTGTTGATAAGAATTATTGTTTCATAATTTTGAAGGTTGGGAACATTTATTTCTTTGCTTTTGTTTGTTCTTCTTCGTATCCTTACAATTCTTTTGATATGGGGCCTTGCTCTTATTACGTTCATATAAGTGTTTTACCGTCTAGATGGCATCTTTGAGGTTCTTTAGTATATCATATTGGACTTTATCTCTATAAGATTCAAGAAGACCACTTAGGAACATTTGAATCGTTACCTTCTCATCTTTGATGAAGTCCACATACTTTAAAAGGTCTAGAAACTTCTTCTCATAGGCCTCCATAGTCATGCTTCCCAATTTGCGCTCAAAGAACTCTTCAATGTTTTTGTCATAGTAGTGCTTAGAGAGGTATTCCTTTTGGAAGTACTTCTTAAATTTCTTCCTAGATATTATGCCTTCGTCAATGTCTTTTAGCTTAACTACTCGATCCCACGAAATATATTCCTTACCCTATAGATGGTATATAGCTACTTGTGATTCCATATTAGGTTTGTACTTATGCAACTGGAATAAATTCCTAAGTCCCAATAACCATGCTTCAACGTATTCTCCTTGCTTTACTTCTCCATCAAAATTTTGCGACTTGCTGCTTCTTGGATCTCCTACTAGTTCATCTCGGGAAAACATCCTCTTCTTGTATCTCACCGGAGATATTTCAAGACTACTCTCTGTAGTGCTTGATGCATACCCATTCTTCCTCTCCGAGTGATTAGGTCTCCTTGAAGATGATATAGACCTCATATAACCTCTTATATGACTCTTTTTTAGCAGATGTTTGGATGGGATTCAATGATTTTATATCATTCATAATTTGCTCCTAGATATGAATTATCCTTTCGTTATCCTCCCTACACTTCCTCATTGAATCCTCCAATATTAACGGTTCACTGCTCCTCTTATGTCTAAATGATCTTATTTCCTCAACAAAATCCTCTTTATAACTCTATGGTCTTTGTCCTTCCTCAAAATCCATCTCCAATATCTAACTTCCTACTGTTGAACTTGTACTTGTTGAATCTCTAGTCTTCACAGGTTTGATTAAAATCTCAATCTAGTGGTCACACTGCTTTCTCAATCATTCACTGGGAATTCAAATGTGTTCATTATCAACCTTTTGTTAGTAAAGTATACATTGGTATAAGTTCATTATCATTCAAACTACTTTTATTCTTATTTATAAAGTAACTAGCCAACTTCTGTAAGTTACAATCTTCCTAACTAGACAAGGGGGGTAGAAATACTTCTAGTATTTCTCCTTACTAAATGGACATCAAGTCTATGGACTTCCAAGGCTAACAATTCATTTAATTAACTCATACGTGAAACTATATTAAGGTGCATGCACCCAATTTAATTAATGCAAATCCATGATAACATATTGACTTGTAGAAGGCCCAACAACTGTAGTATTGAAACCTTCAGATTTGATACCAATTTTTAGTGTACCCAACCCCAAAATAAGGCCAAAGGATAAACTAAGTATTACACATATGAATATAGAGTCCTAAGGTTAGGCCATCAAGCCATTCAACCTGAACTTAGCCTCGTGAAAATTAAACATCACAATTCCCAATGTACATACTTAATAGACATAATGATAATTTATTTTGTAAAATGAATGCATGGTATTTAGAATATTCCATATGTGAAATTAACTCAAATAATTATCAATTTGTAATCTAGAATAAACTTGAGTGGTAAATATCGTAGTTGCATGTGTAACAGTTATCTTATGTATGAGGGTTACTCTTCAATTTCATGATGTGTGTGGTAATAGAAGTGGTTAAGCAATAAATAAAAATAGCATCAAATCATAGCCACAACCACACAACTAAATCAAGGCAAGGCACAAGCTACCAGCTACAGTCTTCGAAATCAATCCTGTGGTTGTCGCCAACATCCAACTTACACCACTATAACTTAGACTAAATGGTTTCCTTCCCTCCAGCCATCAGTCTCCATTACATATAATATTTACCATAGAATAATAAGATCTACAACATTACAATCAAACCTGCAATAAGAGTTCTCCCAATCGAAAGGTAGGGTGTGTTCCCCTTAGTGCTAGAAACACTACCGACCAAAATAGTCATAACTTGGTCATCTAGAAAGATTTTCTAGTGAAGAAAAAAGTGTTTCTTACTATAATCGTCACCGCATACACAATGGAATAGGTTTCAAAACCCATAAATGAACAGAAATAGGAAAAGTAGAACCTATGGTTGCATGCTTCTCATCACCGTGAGAGTTACATTTGCAAAACCATGAAGGATGAGAGAAAGAATAGAAAATAGAGGAGTTCCATGGAAATACAAAGTATCAAGAGCCATCCATATTACATATCAATCCTAGCACATCATCCATAAACAATTCCAGAATTCATTTCAGCCTCCATGGCACACAAACATAATAAAATAACATAAATAAGTATGTGAACAAATACTTATCTTTAATGATAATTCGATGTAGCTGGACAACTTTCTTCCTAGCCATAGACACAATCAAGCCTTCCTTGCTTGAGCAAGTCACCCCTGAGATGATACCATGGGTCCATAGGTAGAGGCTCACTTAGTCTAACAACTCTTGAAACTACATTTTTTGAGAACCACAATAATTCCCACTACTACTTTCATGTCTATCTCCACTACCTATGGGATTTGAATCCCCTCACCTAACTCTTCCCTCAGGACATAGTCATCCCATTTCCTAGCTTCCTATGTGAGAACTTGGACTAGTAGAGTGGTATAATGGAAGCAAAGGGAAACAAATAGACTAACTCTAAGTCTCAACACACTCTTAATACAATAAACATTCCCAACACGGTTAGATAACACAAGTTAAGTGATCCAAAGTTCAAGATTAGCTTAAACAAGGAGAGGGAATATGAATTTATAACACGAGGAGGCCAACCCTAACCTAAGGGGATCAACTCAAATTAGAGAGAGGTAAGCTTAAGCTTCATCATGGATTCTTAACTCGAACTAGTGGAGTAGTATCTTAGTTAGGAGATTCCCTTTACCAAATTAGCACCATAAGGAGGAGTTACCAAAAACCAAGGAGTGGAACCTTAAAGAGCACAAGGAGGCACACTAATGCATACCAAGGGTTTTAAAAACGTGAAGGATAATGAATTAGGTGAGATAAGGGATCCAATATGGTCATAAATATCCTAGAAGCACAAAAATAGGAGCATCAATGCATTTTGTGAGGTTGTAAGCTAGAAAATAGCTTACAACCCCTAAAAACTAGGAAAAGGGCTCAGAAATGACCAAAAACACATAAATGTGAGGGAATCTCTCCCAAGGAGGGCGCACTAGGAAAGAGGGGCCTACTAATGTGTGAATAAGATTCAATAGTAACTCCATATTCCATAAAATAAAAATGGAATGAATGAGGGTCCCACTAATGTGTGCATAAGATGCACGATGCAATAGTAACTCCATATTGTTAATGTCACCAAGGTGCAATTATGAACCAAAATGGACAACTCAAGCCAAAAACAAGTTCTAAGGTGCTAGGGATGTACACATTCTCCATCAATTTGTGGAATCCACGGTCTCCCATACTCTTTTAGTTTCCTTTGCTAATCCAGTTGTTTATTTAATCAACAGTGACAACATTCAAATATAACAATAATGCCAGTATAACATTAATATTAATAACAATGCCAAAGTCCAAAGTCACATTATCAAACAATGGTCATAATTCCTTAATCACACTAACATGCAAAGGAACATAAAATCCATAGTCACATAAAAGGTGATAAGTCTATAATGCAAAATAACACAAGTCACATGAAAGATCATAAGTTCGAGGCTTAACAACTGGGGTATTAGATAGATGATTAGGCATGGGAGATATTGTTGGCTATGTAAACTTGTGAATATCATTCCACTGGATGAAAAGTAAGGATTCACCACATGTGGTTTAAATATATGAGCAACTATTTTAAGGATCATGATCATTATGGGCATCTCGGGACTAAATAATATATCATTTTATAGTGAATACTTATGTGAGTCAATTCCTTATACTTACTACTATGTGCATTAAGTAATGTGAGTTAAATCAAAAGAGCCTAATTCGCTCATGGGTGTTGCTTCCTATTTAAAAAGGATGACATTGAGAGTGATTTACAGAAGCAAAGCACGAGCAAACAACCACCCTCCCAGCCCATATTCTAATCGAAAACCTATCAATAAGTTTTTTGTTGGAGGAGATGTTCTCAGGGAATAAGAGAGTATTGAAAAATGGGGATGTGTATCAATGGTTTAGGTGCTATTGCATCAATAAGAAACTAAATTGATTTCTCCCTTCACATGGTCAATAAGAAACTAAATTCATTGCTCCCTTCACATGGTCAATAAGAAACTAAATTTATTTCTCCCTCAAAATCAATAAGTAGAGATAATGATTATTGGTGAACTGGATGTTTTTTCTCCATGAAACTTCATTTGTAGTTATAATGAATGACAATTGTATGTGCTATAAATAACTATACTTTGAGGAGACTTTGTTGATACAAATATGGAATCCCAATATCCCTAAAATCCTTTTTTATTTGTGGTTCTATTTAGGATGATACTCGTGATTTTTAACTGAATGTGTTACGAATTTTGGTGGATTTCTTGAAAATGGCGGCATAAATTGCACTTGGATTCAACATTGAGATATCCATTGGGAGCTCCATTTCGAACTTTCTTTGCCTTGCAATTTTTCCTTTTTCTCTGTTTTTATCTTGATTTATCGTGTTCCATTTGTATGTGTAATGAAAAATTATTTTCACTAGGATTCTTTTGCAATAGAGTAGTATTTCTTCAATGTATTTTCGGATTTGAAATGGCCAAAGGGCTTATTTTGGTCAAAATTTGAGTAACTTAGAGAAACTTTGAGTATATTTGAAATTTTTTGTTTAGCAAAAAATCGGGATCAAGACAAAGCTTTGATACCAAATAGAACGAACAATATTTGTTTCCTGAATATGAACAGTGACTCGATAGTTGAGTATGAAATTTAAGTAGGGAAACAAATTATAATCCATAAAGGACAAGTATATAATAAATGTATAATGAATACAAGATAATGTACAATGATCACATGACTATGTACTTTTTTTTGTTAGAACATGGGAAGAACAACCTCCCAAGAGTATATCCAACATCCCGCAAGCCAAATATACTAGTAACTTGTGATTTAGCAGGGGCCGAGACATCCCAAATCCCACCAGGGTGAGCCTTTATCACAGTGGTCGCCTACCCTTAAAGCCTTGTCACAAGGGGCTAATGAACAACTCTACCCTCCATTGCTTTTGAACCTATGACCTCCTGGGAGATAACACATGTTCTTAACCATTAGTCCCACTTAGGTGTTATTATTGTTAGGAGGACGTGGAGGTGGGATTTGATCCACTTATCTGTCCACAAGTCACGATATCATTTAATAAAATCTCTCTAGGTGGAACCACATGCTCAACCACTACCTCAAGGTGTCTCCATGGATCCAGGTTAAGCCCTCATTGGATTGTGTACTTATAACATTGACTAGTCACAATGGTAAGTCATGTCCTTTCAATAGGTCATGTATTTTAGATAGGATGTGCCCTTTTACTAGTCATTAATCATTATTATTATTATTATCATTATTATTTATTTATTGTTATGTATTATGTATGTTACATTGAGAAGGTTTGAGACCCTTGCTTTATTTATTGTTGCGAGAGTGTGGCCTCTTCAAACTCTTAGATTTATCCTTTTGTTGCATCACTAAGGATTTATTAGATGTACATCTATTGATCACTCCAAGATGCGATAGCTTATCTTTCTCTCTAATCAAAGAATCCCAAAAAGCTTCAAGAGTGAGTTTTTGGTAAGCAAACCCTAGAGCTTCTTTAGTGGAGTGAAAAGTAGATACAAAAACAAAATAAGGACTACCAAGCTTGACAAAAATAGCATAAATACATTAGATATCTAACCTATTCATTTTTTTCAGCTAAAATTTTAAGGGTTTTGAATTTATATAGTTAGACTTCATTGTAAGAAAAATCTCTTGGATTTAAAGTAGCCAATTGATTTTCAAAAGAGTGACCTCAAATATCATTGTGAGTACTAGATGTGGTGTCCAAATTTGTCCAAGCCACATTTGGTTGGTTAATTCCTTGAAGGTGAAAGCATATTTCATTAGAGACAGACATCCCTATTAATCCACGTGATTTCACAACAAGAAAACCTTGTCATTAGCGTCCCTTTTAGCTTCATTTTTTTTGCTTCCATTTATGAAAAGTTGGAATTTCACGGGATGGTGTTAAAGTCTCGTTATTTCCCGGGTTGGGTTTAGTTACAGGTTTAGCACCAGACCTCCTAAGTGACTAAATAAAAGCGAGGGAAACTTTAAAAAATAAAGCTAAGTAATATCAAAGTTTAAAAATCAGTCACTTGTTTCAATCCTCATGAGTTGGAGGGAAATTCAATTATTTTAATTAAAATACCCAATTTTCCCTCATAAAATCCCCTCAAAACCTACTCTTTTATTCTTTTCTTATTTCCTCTCTTTCTCTCTTCTCATCTCCAATCTTCTCCTTTCTCCCTTAAGGTTTCCTCTCTTAGGGTTTCATCCTCATGGAGGATAGAGTTTTAATTTCATGGAGGAAAACCTCTATGAGGGAGATAATGGATTATCCTTCCCTTTTCATCCTTACTTCCTCTTTTTTCCCTTTAATGATTTACTAATGTTTATTGTTGTTGTTTTTTTGCAGGTTTAGGGTTTCATGTATGGAGGAGAAGGTTTCATAAAAAAACTTTCATAACAAAGATAATGACTTCTCCTTTCCCTTCTCCTCCTTCCTAATTTATTTTTATTTTTATTTATTTATTATCTAATGTCTATTGTTATTTTGTTGTTGCAATTTTAGGGTTCCATGCATGGATGGTGGAACCTCCATAAACAAGGTAATGGGTTCTCTCTTCCCTTCTCATTTTTCCTTCCTCTTTTTCTTTATTTATTTTCTAGTGTTTATTGTTGTTTTGGTGCTGTGGTTTTAATGGAGAAAGAAGAAAAATTGACATTTTGAGGTTTTTTTTCAATGCACAAATATAGTTCATGGGTAGGATTAAGGAATACCCTTGTATTAATTGAATGATATTTGGGTTCAAATCCTTGCACCCATCTATCTCTTATTACTTTTCCATTTGTATTCACTCATATGCACGCATAGGTTAGGTTGTTTCAATTCATATTTTCACTTCTAAATGTATATTTTTATGGGAATGTAGTTCAAGTAGAGTTCTTTCCTTTTAGAAATTGATATGGGTTCAAATCCCAACATTCCCGTAACATTTTCCATTTCTATTTTCATTTTTACCACTTTACATTTATGTTTTTGTAGGTTCTAATTTGCACTAGGTCAGTTTAGTTTCAATTCAAATTTGCATGTTTAATCATAGTTTTTTGTGGGAACGTAGCTCAAGTAGAGATCTTGCCTCTTGATAAGTGAATTGGGTTCAAATCCTAGCATTTTCTTACCATTTTTTTATTTTTTTGATCATTTTTCATTTCTATTTCCATATATTTAATTTACAGACAGTTGGTGCTAATCTTGGTGTTAAATCTAGCGCTAAACCCGACACTAATTTCGATGCTTAAAAAATGTAGTTTAATCCAAGGTTTAGTGCCATATTTTCCAACTCAATTGGAAAAAATCTACAGTAAAAAGGACGCTAAATTGGGCACTAATTATCTGTTTTGTTATAGTGTTTGTCATTTTATTATCCCATTTGACTCTCTTTGAGGAATCACTAGGGGTTGTTTCTTTTCCTAAGGTAATATGATAAAGTCCCTTACTTCATTGGACATTCTCCATACAACCTATCCACGAGAACTAGTTGGTAATAGTAAGGACAAGATCACTTGGACTATCCATATTATAATATGTAAGTAATATGGCTTAAAAAATATAAATTGATGGTCTAGATGCAAATATCTTAAGAAAGATAGGTTGTTTGAAAAAATGGCACTAAAAATGGGTTTAGATGTCAAAGTCATTCCTTTTAGATAAAAAAAGGCCAAAAAGGAACCAAGAGCCATGTGATAGGCATGAACTGAACCACCTAGTGATGGGTTTACTAAGTAATATACAATTATCTCCCTTCACTAACTTTTCTTGTAAGCTCGCTTTTACAAATAAATAAATTTTTAAATTAAGTGACTCCATGTAGAAACAATTCTACAAGGAAGTTACTTAAATTAAAGTTACATGAACTCTTTCAAAAGACAACTTAACAAAAAGAAGGACTTGAACCCAAAACATCTTACTTAATGACGCAACTTTCACCAAAGTGAGTTGAACAAAAGATTTCACTATATTATGACGGAGAATAGGGTTGTTGTTGTTGTTGTTGTTGTTGTTGTTGTTGGAGAGTGTGGCTATGTTTGGTGTGTTACATTCTTTTCATGTACATCAACGGTCGAATTGTATAGTAGACCGGTTAACAAGTCAACTAGAGTTGGTAGTCGACATAGGGTGGAAGTATGGTTGACTAGAGTAGTTTATTGGTTGATGACCACGACTGTTTGATAGGAATTTGAAGAACATTGAAATGGCTAGAAGTTCAACAGGAAATCAACCAAGTTTGATCTAGTCAAGTTGACTATAATACAATAACTAAAAGTGGTTATAAATTTATGGATTGCCCTTAATGATCAGTTGCTTGTAACTAACTCGAGCACCATGAGCTAGCATATGTATCACATCTATAAATAAGATGTAATGGATATGAAATAATAAGCAAGCATGAGAAGAATTGAAGTGTGATTACTATCAAGTATAATATTGATGTAAACACTATTAAGAGTGTTGCTAATAAATGAGAGGTAAAGCTCACTGGTTTGTTGATTTTCCTTGGTAGAGGGGTTTCCGAGGAAATTTGTGTGTACTATGTGAATGTGTTATGTTCCATTTCTTTATGTATAGTTGTATTTAACTATTTGAATCATATTCATAACCATTGTAATAGGTATTAGAATCCAACAATAGATATCATAGCTATATTTGGCCTCCAAGGAGATGCCTTTATTGCTGAGAGTTAGGCTTGGTCCTGGATTTGGTGAATACTTGTTTTCAATGAGAGTTCCAAAATATTGATTCATAGTTAAGAATGGCCAGTAGTTTGAGGATAGAAATTGAAAATTTTAATAAGCAAAATTTTGATCTTTGGAATCTTAAAGTAGAGGATATCCTTATAGATCGAGAGCAATGGGTTGCTATCAACCCTGGTAGAACAATGACAGGTATGCCATTGTAAGTTTAGCAAAAAATCGAAAGAAAATAAAGGAGTACAATCCGACTTTGTTTAGTAGATTTGGTGTTACTGAATGTGTTAGGAGAAGATACTACAAATAAGTTTATGGAAAAGTTGGAAAACTTGTACCAATTGAAATCTCTGGCTAACAAGTTGTTTATTTGGAAGAAGTTATATATTCCAAGGATGAGTGAGGGTGAATAAGTTACAAAGTACCTAAATGTGTTCAATTCTTTGATTAGTTATTTATTGTCTGTGTATATTAAAATCACCGAGGAGTAGAAATCTACCAGTCTATTGTGTTCTTTTCTATACTCCTAGGATATCCTAGTCATGGATATTGGAAGCAATGATACCATATTGAATATCAACGATTTGGTTGTGTCTCTTTTGTTGGAAGAGATGAGACATAATAACATGGAAGGATCGACCCATGATGCTATGATGGTAAGATGTTTACTTATCGACAGAGGAAAAGGAAAAACCTTCGGTAGAATATGAAAGTCGGGGGGTAAAATCTAAGACTATATTTAAATATCCTGGTCCAAAGATGAAAAGATGTTATAAATGTGGTTAAATTGGGCACTATAAGCAAGATCTTAAGTCAATGTAAGTAAAGAGAAGTAAAGGGTTTGAGGAAGGTCAATCAACTGATGGTAACCCTTCACAAAAAGAGAAAGGTGATTGGTATTTGACCTCCACAAGTACATAGTCAGATCATGACTCCTTGTTAATCGACTCTGATGCATCATATCATATGACACCACATAGAGAATAATTATGTGAATGTGAGAAGTTCAATGATGGTGATGTTATTCTAGGAGACGATTCACCAACAAAGGTATTTGAATGAGGTAAGGTTTGATTGATATTGAAAGATGGAAGAATATGAACTCTTCCAAGAGTGTTCTGTATCCCAAGTCTGACTCAAAACCATGTTTATGTTAGTAAGATGAGGAATGTCGATGTGCAGTTGTATTTGAGAAAGATACATGCAAGATGGTATGATGAGCAATGGTACTATGAAGGGAGTCTATAATGGAACTATGTACAATCTATTGGGAAGAACAAACACCAATGTATGTGCTAATACAATATGTCTTGAATTTGACAGCATATCTTATTGTCTAGTCGGCTCGACCATGTTATGGCATCAATGGATGTGACATATTGGTGAAAAAGGTCTCCACACTATGCATAGTAAAGGTATGGTCAAAGGTGTCCCTAACTATTATGAAGAAGTCTGCTTTTGTCAACATTGTATTTATGGTAAACAGAGTCGCGTGAGTTTCTCATTTAGTGTTACTAGGGATAAGTAAATACTGGAGTTGATACATAGTGATGTATTTGGACTAGTGATGGTTCCATCACCAAGAGGATCACAATATTATGTCTCTTTCATAGATGATTTCTCCAAAATGAAATGGTTGTATTTTTCAAGAAATAAATCTGAGGTCTTTGAGAAGTTCCAAGAGTTCGAAGCTCTTGTACAAAATCGAACTGACAAAAAGATTAAGGTGCTGAGAACTAATAACAAGGGAGAATTTTGTTGCAAGGTGTTTGACCAGTTTTGTAGACCATGTGGTGTAGCTTGACAAAACAAAACTCCATACATGCTTTAATATGATGGACTTACTGAAAGAATGGATAGAGCACTAATGGAGAAAGAAAGGAGCATGCTCAGTGGTTCAGGAATCACACAAGAATTATGGGTATAGGTAGTTTCCACAACATGTTACTTGGTGAATAAGTCATCATTGACAACTAGACGACAAGATTCCAAATGAGGAATAGGTTGGTAAAAATACTTATCTTACACATATCAAACCTTTTGGGTGTGATTCCTTTGTACATATCCCAAAGGAGAAAATAAGCAAACTCAACACCAAGCCATAGAAATGCATCTTAGACGGGTACACAAATGGAGTGAAAGGGCGTAAGCTGTGGAATTTTCTCATAAGGAAGGAAATATATAGTAGAGATGTAATATTAAGAGAAGTTAGAGGTTCTTCGAAGGTTGGAGAGATTAGAAAATAAAAGGAATAAGAAAAACTAGAGCTTGAAATAAATGACGAAGGTATGGATTCAAATGAGTTGATTGAATTTGATGAAGATGTGGAACAACATACTTCGATCATCATGAGGCCTATTTGAGCAAGGAAACACCTTGAAAAATATAGTCCACCAAAATCTTGATCTAATTTTTCATTATTTTCCAAAGAAGATGATCCTAGGTTGGTAAAGGAAGCAATCGATTCGACAGAGGGTGAGCTTTGAGAAAGGGCCATGTAAGAAGTAATGGAATGCTTGAGAAATAATGAAACATGAGATCTAGTTGCATTACTGAATGGAATGGAACTCATTGATGGTAAGTGGTTGTTTAAGAAAAAATTGAATGTAGGAGGTTAGGTCGAGAAGTACAAAGCTCAATTGGTAGAAAAAGGATATTCCCAAGTTGAGGGAGTCAAATTTGATGAGATATTCTCTCCTCTTGCTAAGTTAACTTCTAGTGAGGTACTTATGTATTTAGTTGTATCATTTGATATTGAGATAAAATAGATGGATGTAAAGACAACATTTATTCATCGTGATCTTGAAGAAGAAATTTATATGAACCAACCCAAGGGATTTATAGTGAAAAGAGATAAGGAGTTGGTCTGCAAGCCAAAGAAGTCTCTCTACAATCTAAAACAATCACCCAAAATGTGGTACCATAAGTTTGATATGTATATCCAACTTTCGGGGTTTGTGAGAAGTTAGGAATATCATTGTGTGTATGGAATGAAAGTCAGTGATAACTTTATATATGTAGTTTTGTATGTCGATGACATGTTTTTGGTTGGAAATAACATGGATCAAATCAAGGAGGTAAAATTGCAGTTGTCCTCCAAGTTTAACATGAAGGATCTCGATGCAACAAATTTCATTATTAGAATGGAAATCAAAAGAGAAAAAATAGGTATAGGGATTTTGTTAAGTCAGAGTAAATATGTTGAGGCAATTTTGAAATGCTTCAACATGCAAGAATGTAAACCAGTTAAGGTCCCTATTCGTGTAGGAGTTAAACTATTTGTTGAACAATGTCCTAATACACATGAAGAAACAAAGTACATGGCACGTGTGCCCTATGCTAGTGTTGTAGGTAGTTTGATGCATGCGATGGTATGTACTCAACTAGATATTCCCCATGCAGTGGGAGTATTGAGCAGGTGCATGTTAACACCTAGAAAAGAGCACTAGTCCACGGTTAAGAGAGTATTTAGGTACCTGCATGACATGATGGATTATGCGATTTGTTACGAAAGGGAACTTGAGAACAACAATGAAATCATTGTACATGGTTTTTTCAACTATGACTGGGTTGGAGATATCGACCACAAACAATCGACTAGTGGATATATTTTCAATTTATTTAGTGGATAAGTCAGATGAGTAGGAGTCAAGCGACCATTGTGCTAATAACTATTGAGGCTAAATACATAGAAACTACTCATGCAAGCAAGGAGGTGGTTTATTACAAATATTGTGTTTAGAGGTTGGGTTTGATCAGCATTATAGGTTGGATTATGACAGTCAAAGTGCAATATCCTGACAAAGAAACCAACATATCATTCAAAGGAAAATCATATTGATGTATTATACCATTTTGTGAGAGAAATAAAGGAAAACCAGAAATCATTGTTGGTAAAGGTGGACACTGTGAAGAACACTGTAGACGCATTGAACAATTCTGTGAGTACCAAAAAGTTTACTTAGTGTAGGGAATTAATAGGCTTGTTAACCCTGCTTAAGTGAACTGAATATATGAAATACCACGTGTGTGCAAAGAAGACAACAAGTGGGGGAATGTTGGGTGTGTTATATAATTTGCATGTAAATTGATGGTTAAAGTTGATAGTTGATTGGTTAACAGGTCGATTGGAGTTGGAACCCGACAAATTGTGGAGGTTTGGTTGATTGGTTGATTGGAATAATTGATTGGTTGATGACCATGACTATTCGACAAGAAGTCAAAAAACATCATAATGAATAGAAGCTCAATAAGTGATTGACCAAGGTTGACCCAGTCAAGTCGGTTATAACAAAATAATTGAAAGTGGTTAGAAATTTATGGATTGGCATTAATGAGTAGTTGGTTGTAACTAACTCAGGTACCACGAGCTAATGTATGTATCGCATCTTTAAATAATATGTAATAGCTATGTAATAGTAAGCAAGCAAGAGAAGAAGTGAAGTGTGATTGCTATCAAGTATATCTTTTGAAAACACTATTAAGAGTGTTTCTAATAGATGAGGGGTAAAGCTCACTAGTTTGCTAGTTTTCCCCGGTAGAGGGGTTTCTGGGGTAATTTATGTGTATTGTGTGAATGTGTTATGTGACATTGCTTTATGTATAATTGTGTTTAACTATATGAATCAAATGCATAACCATTGTAATGGGTATTAGAACCCAATATGCTACACAAAATACCTTGCTTTTGTCCTACAAGACACTTTTACAAAGGCACACAAAAACAAAAAAAATGAAAGTTTGAAACTAAAACTTTTCAAATTTGTGGTTAGACTTTGGTTAACTTACCAAAAAAATGCAAGTTTTCTCACTATTTTTGGTTTATCGAGTTCATCCAAAGTGCATGACAAAGATCATATAAAGTCAAGATAACCCCTTTTGATCTATTCACAATTTTCCAAGTTCACACAAAGTGCACAATAAAGAGAACATGCATATCAAATAGGGAGAAAATTGGGAAACCAAGAATAACTTAACAAAAAAATGATCTTGAATCCAAGGTCTTGTACTTAATAAAGTAACTTTCAATTCGGTGATTTAAACAAAATATTTAGTAATATTATGAAGGAGAATAGGGTTCTTGTTGTTGTTGGAGACTGTGGCTACCCGAAAAACCTTGCTTTTTTCCTACACAACACTTTGACATAGCCACACACACACACAAAAAATGAAAATTTAAAACCGAAACTTCTCAAATTTCAAGTTAGGCCTCAGTTAGCTTACTAGGAAAATGCAAGTTTTCTCATTGTTTCTAGTTTACCAAGTTCACACAAGGCACACAAGAAAGATCGTAACAATCAAGAAAACCCTTTCTACTTTGTTCTTGATTTTCCAATTTCGCATAGAGTGTATTACAAAGAGAATAAACATACAAAAAATAGTGCAAACTAAGAATAAAATAGAAAACCAAATTGAAATATGAAACACTATGAGATATATTAAAAAAAATAGTAAATCATGTAAACAATATACCTTCAGATTTAGTAAAATGGTCACTTCTTGGGAAAACAAAAACCTTTTCAAGTGAAATGAAAAACATTTCCAACTAAAAGCAATACTCAAGATGCAATGGAACATCTCACTTAGCCCAGAAATGCACATAAATAGTAGAATATATGAATCCTTCGATGCATGCAACTACACATGTTCAATATCTTAATCAACAATGGGTGTGAGTCTTCATAAGCACTTTGATGTCATTCTTGACTAAAATAGGATATTTCCATATAGGTCAAACATGTTAAGAAACCACTCACACAAATAGATAAAAAAGCGACACACTAATATTTTGTGGTTAAAACTCTTAGAGAGGGAAGCAATCCATGACCTCAAGCAAACAAATACTTCAGCCAATATATAATGCAAAGGAAAAAATATTTTACATTTGATTTCTCTTAATCGATCATCAAGAAAATGATCGTCCATGCTCTTTAAATAGAGATAATGTATCAATTGAGTGTCAAGCCCCATATCAAACGTCATTGAGATTGAAGTGAATATGAATTGTCAGATCACTTTATGTCTACAACATATCTTCACCATTGGATTACATAAGTACAAATGCATACCAATGCATACTAAAGAAACACGCTTTACTAAAGACACATTAGACCAAGTGACTTTTAACTAAATCCTAAATGTCTAATATCCTAGTGATATTCACATACATAAGAGAATTACCTAACTAATTATTTCTACCTATATGGAGTTTAACATTTAATATATTTTAATACCTTGATGATAGCATAACCAACTTATTAGACATAAGTCATCTCTAGTGGTAAGACACGACCCCAAAAAATTCTTAAGATTCCTAAATCCCTTAGCAATGATTGTAACCCCAATACTTATTATCGTTTCAGGATGCTTAATCTACTTACATACAAAAAATATAACACATTATATTATAAATAACTATTATACATATAATACAAATATTACACTATATAATCATTAATAAATATAAAATTAGGTTAATAATACAATAAGGTAATAAGGTAATACTAGATACAATGTATTAACTATATTCACCTATATAAAAGAATTGTCTTATTAATTGTTTATGTATATATAGAAGTTAATATTTAATATATTTTAATAACTTGATTATAGCATAATTAACTTAGACGTAAGTGGTCTCAAGTGGTAGAACAACACCTTGCCACATTATATATCGAAGTTCATTTCATGACTTATGCAATAAGATTTGTAGTTGGATGGACAAGCTTGAGTGGTTGAGTGTCGTAAATTACATGCAGGGGGTCTTCAGGTCAAGTCCCTTGGTTGGTTGCTTTTGTGATGTACTTAATGTTGTGGGCCTCATTCGACGTCCCTATCGAATTAGGCACGCTAAGTCTATGTCATCCACTTTATATTAGGTACCATCCTCAAAATGATGGGAAATGCTGAGGAGTTTCTCAAGATCTATGTTCCAAGGGAAAAAATCATAACTAACACTATATTGAGTAGTTAGATTATTGTATAATTTATAAGTTACTTTAATAAAACATATTAGTGTTGAGCACCAATCAAGTCGTACTTTGGCAGTAATTTGGAGCAGTTTTATGACTATGATCTAAGTTCAAATCATGATGGATGTGATCCTCCCCTATGGGGTGTTTGCTAAATGTGGCTATTAATTATATCGAATATTGTTGATGTAACATTTATGTGTATTATTGTATGATGCTAGGAAGATACCAGTAAACTATATTCGCCACTTAAATGTACAAAAATAAAACACTTAAAACATAATGTTTTTTTGCTTCAGCTTTTTTAAAATTTACTATCTATAAAAAAAAATCTATTAAAAATAATAATATATCCAATCATATTTGAAAAAACATTTAATTAAATAATATATTTAAATATTACCCTAACCTAATCTTATAGTAAGATATAAGTTGTAAGTGTTACCATTCCAGTAAGGATATAAATATATTATGTGTATATAATAGCAACACCTATAATATATGGTTGAGATACCTTTACGTTAATAAAACCAACACTGCACATCTTAAAACTAATAATTTAACCATACTCTATGATTCATTTTGTTGTTATGTCTCTGTTTGTTCATATCCATGATTAGGCTTGGTGGATGGTGATCATGTACCCATTTAAGACGCTGGAACGTACTCATATATAACAGAATCAGTCACCACATGGTCTAGAGATTATGGTTGTAGAGAGATTCAAACACAATTGTCTATTCAATCACCATATGGTCTAGAGATTCAAAATACAACACAACTGTCCATTCAGTCACCACAAAATACAACACAACTGTCCATTCAGTCACCACATGGTCCAGAGAATATGGTTACATAGAGATTCAAAATACAACACCACTGTCCATCTTATCTGTATTTTAGTTGCCTAGAGATTTACATACAAGAGATTCTTTTATGATAAGTAAAGATGTACCTGGGTTATGTGTACATAACTTTTTAAGCTTCTCTTCTTTTATGATGAGTAAAGATGTACCTTGGTTATGTATACATAACTTTGTAAGCTTATCTTATATGTACCTTGGATTCTTCTTTGATAGGTACATACGTACCTTGATCCTCTGCACATAACTTATGCTTTTTAGGTTGTAACCATGAATAGTATAAAATTGTTGTTGTGGGGGATAGAGTATGAATTTCAAGTATGTTTTATGGGTTTTTTTATATGAAATACAATACCCATAAGGATATAAGGATATAGCCTATATTTTGAAATAGGAACAAGTACATAGCTAGGTAAGGAATCCAATCATTCTTATAATTGTAATTTTTTGAAACTTTAATGAGACATTAGTCCATTGTCACATTATGATAATGTTAGAACAAGTTATTAATATATTTAGTCTATATTTTTAAATTATAATAATAGAATATATTTTTTAAACATAGTTACAATTTGTATTAAAAACAACGTGAAGGTAGCTGGTACAGGAGTGATAGAAATTCAAAGACATGCTCAACGAGCCAAGTTCAAAAAGTCTCAACAGAGAGTTAACCCTATTCCTAGAACCCAACATATAGATTGCATCTTTAAAATTAGGCATATAATTGTTCCAAACCAAGCAGCCTGAGTGGCCTTGTAAATCAACAAACCCAAGGTTTTTGTAAAGTGGTTTCTCATATCTAATTAATGGAGATAACTAAAACAGACTATATTTAAAAAAATATTTACAGATTGTCCACAGAAACTAAAACCCGTCTTCCCGGTTGCCATTCTTGCTCGCGTCTCCATGTAGATGTGCTTTAATGGAGTGCTTTTCTTCTTTCCCCACCTGGCTGTCAGGGGTGAGACGATCCACTTGCTTTTCGAGTTTGAGGATGCGGCTTTCCAGCTTCAATAGACTGGTCATTTGAGGTTGCAGAGCTTGGTGCAGGGTGTCTACCAGACCATCTTGGAGACGGATTAAATATTCATCGACCATTTCGAAGCGTCACCCCCCTTCCTCATCTAGTCGTGCCAACACTCTATTATGCTCCCTAACTTGTCTTCATAGCACCTTTAATTCATTTTCCAGTTTACTGTTCTGGATTTGGTTAACTGATTCCTATTTAGGCTCCATATCTCCCAATCGTGGTAGAAGGAAGCCCCAACGATGCCCCTCTTTGCATGCAAAACTAAAACAACGAGAACGCCAAATGGGTGACAAGAAGCTCCAGTCTCTCGGGTAATGGAGACCCCTTCACTCTGTCTTCCTCGTGAAATCAACCTCGCGCCTATCAAAGAGAATGAGACTACCCACACGCGCCATCCTGCTAAAGGAAATCTCTGAAGATTTTAACATAAAAGCAAAGTGACAGTTATAGTACCCTTATGTTGCTAGGGCCCGCGTGCATGAGAATTTCTTCACATCTGGCCTGTCTACGTGTCTCAACCTGATCCGATGACAATCAAGGTCTTCAGTCAATGAATCGGGGGTCTTATGGAAGGTTAAAGGTTTGATTATTTCCATTCAGGTTTAACATTCCTTTGTGCAAAGGAACTGCTTCATTCGCTGCCTGGTCAACTTCTTCGTTAAGCTCACAGAGGATGTGAAAGATTTTAATGTCGTGAAAGGATTTCATGAGGATCTTAATTTTCTTGTGAATTTTCCTAAGTCTCATATCGTTGGGATGTCTATTGATAATGAGAGCTTTGATCACAATTCGAGAATCTCCAAAGATGTTGAGTTTGGTAATATTCATGGCCTTTGCTTGGTAGAGTCCTTGTGCAAAGGAACTGCTTCATTGGCTGCCTTGTCAACTTCTTCGTTAAGCTCACAGAGGATGTGAAAGATTTTAATGTCGTGAAAGGCTTTCATGAGGACCTTAATTTTCTTGTGAATTTTCCTAAGTCTCATATCGTTGGGATGTCTATTGATAATGAGAGCTTGGATCACAATTTGGGAATCTCCAAAGACGTTGAGTTCGGTAATATTCCTGGCCTTTGCTTGGTAAAGTCCTTGCCAAAGTGCTAATGCTTCCACTATGTTGTTGGAGTTTTCACCTATTCCCAAAAAATAACTTAGTTCTAGGATTTCATTGAAGTTAAGAAGAACCCCTCCCCTTCCTGCCATCCTTTATAATAGAACTAATTTTAATGTTGATGAAATAATTAATTGATCTTGTGAGCCAATTATGAGAAATTAATTCCATAATTTTGATATATATTGTTTTAAAACTTAACTTCACATAAATATTTTGTACTTATAAGTAACTAAAGCTGTTAAGTTAAATTTAAAATAACTCCCCATATTTTATATTTAAGAAAAAGATTTCATGCCCCCACTTTGTCTTCATCGTGGCCCCATAACATAGTCATGGGCTAAAATGAAATTTAAAGAGTAAATAATGTAGTGGTTAAACATATTATTCACGTAAGGTACGTGTATTGACATAGAATGTGGTAAGCTAAGTTTCAACTATAGAGATGATTGTTTAGTGGGATGACGTGGACATCCCAGATGTGAGTTTATAACAAAGGCAATCTCACCTTTCAAGTGTGTGT
The DNA here is from genome assembly GCA_001517045.1 of Pseudotsuga menziesii. NCBI lineage: Eukaryota > Viridiplantae > Streptophyta > Pinopsida > Pinales > Pinaceae > Pseudotsuga > Pseudotsuga menziesii. The sequence continues at coordinate 970,395 of LPNX010555681.1, read as the reverse complement.
TGTCTATATGGGAGGGGACTTAATTATTTTCCCAAGAGACATGATTTAGATGGAGGTTGACACCTTAATTTTGTGTCTCATGAAGATAAACATAACTCATTATTATGAGTGAAGTACAATGCATTCTTTTCCAACTGGCATTGAGATGAGTGTTTTAAGTGTCTTTATTTAAGAAATGGTCTTGCATGCTTTTCACCAGGTTGTCATCCCCCTAAAAACAAATCTCATGATGTCAAATGGACAACTCAACTGGCCTTGAAAAATGATCAAGATATAATAATCCTTTCAAAAGATGGCCTTCTCTCTGATGTGGTCAGGGAAGGCCACATGGAATACTTGTTTTGTAAGTATTCAAAGCCAGAAGCACATGGCATAAGATTAATTGACACTCTCATTACTATCCTTTTGGGACCCATCCCACACTCATTATCCAAGTTGGACCTATCGAGGTCATGCATATTAAAATATGTCTAGTCAATGAACCTTTTAAGACGCTTTTGCCTAATAATTATGGTTGATTATTATTTTTTTTATAATTTTTTTTATAAATATTTTTTTTTAAATGTTTTAATTTTAAATTAACTTGTAATTATTATATGTTAAAAGAAATGTATCAAATTTTGTGCAAATCTCTTTTAAATAAAAAATAGTATCAAGGTACTTTATTTTTTCATATAGATAAGCATGGAAAAATCTAATCCAATGTTATTTGTGTAGTATTGATTGAGACATTTTCAAGATTTCAATGTGTAACTACATTATTATATAGATAAATTTTATAAATTTACTTTTTGCTATATGTTTTTAACTAATTAAAAATACTTAGGTTATATTTAGAATTTAAATAGTAATTTCAACCTAGATAGTATCTACAAGTAAGTTGATGTTGTGATGTCTTTTACTATATAGTGGTGAAGGCTATAAGGGAGTTTTTTACTACATCGCCAAGGCTACAAAAATGGGATTATGTAAATATCTAATAGGTGCTGATCTTCATAGTCATTTTGGTCTAGGTCCTTGGATAATGATACATAACTTGCTTGTTGTTACTTGTGGGGTTCATTACTTTTGTATCTCTAACCCAAAATAGGATCCATCATTATGATATTATATAAAATACTATGTTGTAGATGACAACGAATACATGCATTAACCATGGGGCATTGAATGGACTTAAACCACAACCTCTTTGAGTCATATAGAGCAAAGCAGGGTGGATTACTAGTTGAGCAATAGGTAGAACCCTGATGAGAGTTGGACCTATGTGCCAACTAATGAGGGTGCACAAGGAGAATTGAACCTATGATCCACCTCATCAAGGTGTACTCAAAATCGAATTTGTAACTTGGTTAATTAGAGTGCAATGGAAATTAAAGTTATGAGCTAATGAATGTGAGCCAACTTACTATGGCATGCACTGAGAATCAAACATGTGAGTTAGTTACTCAAGGTGCATTGAGAATCAAACATGTGTGGTGTGTTGTGAATTAGACATGTAAGAATGCTAATTAATGTGGTTTCACTGCATTAAGAATCATACATGTGGACTAGCTAATTATGAGTATTGAGAATCAAACAAGTCTAAGTTCTAGTTAATTGGGTTGTGTTAAGAATTAAACTTGTGAGCTAGCTAATCAAGGCACATTGTAAATAGAAACCATGAGGCAACAAATCAAGTTGCATTGATAATCAAACATGTGAGCTAGCTAATTAGGTTGTCTTGAGAATCAAACTCTTGGACTAGCTAATAAAGGTGTGCTAAGAATTGAACTTATGGTTGAACAAATCAAAGAACATTGAGAATTGGATCTAAGGGCCAACTATGAAGGATGCATTGTGTTGATCAAACATACTAACCTTAACTAATTAAGGTGAGTTGGGGTGCTAAGAATCAAATTTGTGGGTTAGTTAATAACAATATATTGAGAATTCCATTAAGTTACAAAATCCCATGGTTAAAAAAGACAATGTATTGATGATCAAAGATGTGTACTAATAATTGAATGTGTGGGATGTGTGTTAAGAATTATGCCTTTGATATTGTGTGAGAATTGAACATATAACCCAACTAATCAAATAAACCCTTAAATGATGGTTCATTGAGAATTTAACCCAACTAATCAAAATGAGGGTTCATTGAGAATTTAACCCAACTAATCAAACAAGGTTTATTGAAAATTTAACCTGTAAGTCAACTAAAAATACATCATATAAACTAGCTAATTAAGGTGTGAACTGCTAAGTGAAAATTGAACTATGAACCAAACTATGAACCAACTGATTGCATGCATGTGCTCTCCAACAGAGTATATTAAAAAATAAAAAATAAAAATTACATATAGTAAAAGATGAAAAATATAAATTACATATAAACTTAAATAAAATATTAAAATTAAATAAACTACAATAAATCCATTTTAAACTCACATCTATCAAGTAAAAAAATATACACCTTAAAAAATTAGATTCCTCTCAATAAATATCATAAAAACAAAACTTATCAACTAACTATTTAAAACTATTATTCAAATATGTAATGAGAGTGAAACTCAAAATAGCCATAAAAAAACCTTTACTACCATACCCAAACCTTTACCACCATACTATTCAAAAATTTAACTTATCAACTAACTATTTAAAACTATTATTCAAAAATGTAATAAGAGTGACACTCAAAATAGCCATGAAAAACCTTTACTACCATACCCAAACCTTTACCACCATACTATTCAAAAATTTGGTGAGAGCGACACTCAAATTAGCCATGAAAAACCTTTACTACCATACCCAACCCTTTACCACCATACCAAACTCACCAGACGTCAAATTTTTAACCCTCTAGGTTTATATTGTCCACGATCATAAAATATTAATATTACTGTTCTATCTTCAATGAATGAATGAATGAGTGAAATCGGTGGGGAGTCGGACTCCGATAAGTACGTGAGATACTTACGGGTCTCTGCGAACCGTCCGATGGAGAGGGTGTAGGGCCGAGAATGCACCACATTTACTACAAAACGCCGATGAGCCAAGCCCAATTCACAGCTCTGTATTCCCCGGATTCATTGAATCAATTGGAGTTATAGATTCAACAGCCAGGGCTATTCGATTCCTCTGGCAATCAGCCAAAGCAGCCTGCGAAAGAGAGAAGATGAGGGAAATTCTGCATATTCAAGCTGGGCAATGTGGGAACCAGATCGGAGGGAAGTTCTGGGAAGTGGTATGCGACGAGCATGGCATCGATCCCACTGGGACTTACACAGGGAACTCAGATCTGCAGCTGGAGCGAGTGAATGTCTATTACAATGAAGCCAGCGGTGGGCGCTACGTTCCTCGAGCGGTTTTAATGGATCTAGAGCCGGGAACCATGGACAGCCTCAGGACGGGGCCCTATGGTCAGATTTTTAGGCCTGATAACTTTGTTTTCGGTCAGAATGGAGCTGGGAATAACTGGGCCAAGGGGCATTACACCGAGGGGGCCGAGCTCATCGATTCTGTTCTTGATGTCGTTCGCAAAGAAGCCGAGAATTGCGATTGCCTTCAAGGTAATTTGTTTTTTTTTCGGGGGATGAGATTCATGTTTTGTGTTTAGTGTTGTTGACAACTGATTTCCCTGGCTTGACCCACAAGGGAAACGTGTCTCGTGGTATTTTAGTTATGTGGGCTATGAAGCACCTCACTTTAACCACCAATCAAGATCAGTTGACTTTTCTCTTCACTTTTCTTGCAAGTGTATACTGAAATCTGAACTTTGCATTTTGGGCATGGGTTTGGGTGTTCGATAAGTTCTTTGTGTCTGTGCCTATGTGTATAATGATGCATTTGAGTGTTGCGTGCATTACTGCATTGAATCTAGTCTAGTGCGTATAGTGTCCATTTGAATATGGAGACTAATGCAGATCTATTTTATCCCAAAGTACCCTATGGGCGTAAAGCTCCAATTTGCAGATCTTGGGAGTTTGATATCTAGCGTTTATGTAGAAGGATGCATTGGATTTAGACAGTGCATTGGGTACTTTATATATGAACTCTAGAACATGATATACAGCTTCCTGTGAGTGCATATCACAGATCCGACTTCAGATGGATCTGTGCTAAGGGGCTTCCAGCATATGGCTTGTTATTTGACAGTATAATATAATTCATGTCTCAATGTCAGCCAATATCCAGGATGGAAATTCAATATCTATCCTGTTCGGAATCTGGATAGGTTCTGAATCTGTTACAATGATGTGAAGGAACTGATTTAGACGTTTTATCGTTTTCTTTATTTTTCTCCAGAAATTTGGATAGTGTTATGGAGGATGTATAATAGCACAGATTCATTTTATCTTGGGTCTGATATGCATTTGGGTAGAATAACATGTCATGAAATAGGATGATGAACTGTCCAACTGCATCTTACTATAAACCAGGTTTGCCAATTTTTTTGAAATTTATGAATAACACTCTTCCAGTGATGGTCATTTGGGTGCATTACAGAATTTCGATATTCTCGTTACTTAGACGCTTTTACATCAAATTTCGAAATCTCTTATTTACCTATCCATCCTGTAAGCGTTCATGCCGCTATGGAGGTAAAGTTGTTACAATAAGCCTATTAAGCCATTAGTTTGCATTGCAAGCTTCCTTGTCTCTGTGTAGGTAAGATTGTTACTATCAGTTCATGAGTTTGCATTAATGAACCAACGCCTCTATGGTAGGATATTATGTCTTTTTCTTACGACACGCAAAGAAGAACCCTTTCTCTAAGTGGGAGGTGGTTTGGAAAATACCTGGTCACTAGGAGAGCAAAACCTTATGTTGGTTGGGCTATGGTTCATCAATTTGATTCCCAGCCTGTTGATGCTAGCACCCTCTCTCAACCATACCTGAGAATCCCGGATGTTTGAACCTTGAGGTTGGCCAATGCAAATGGCAACAATTGCCTAAAATTCCATGTTACTTTAAAAACCTACATCTCATTAAACTCTTTGTAGATCATCCTGAGAACATAATTGCATATAATTGAGAAAATCTTATCTTCAACATGGACATGGAACAACTTTCCAATATCATATGACATAAATCAATGCAACGTTTTGTAAAGAGTTGCACATAAATTTATAGTTGAGGAAATCTTGTCTAGGCATGGAACGACTTTGTAATTTTATAAATCAATTCAATGTGGTGTAAAGAGGTGAAGAAATATGATTGAATGCAAGGGTTTCTGCTAGCATAATGCATTATAAATATACCAATTCCTTTCTGCTGTAACATTTTACAAGGATTCTTAATTCACCCTTAATTCTATTCTATTTGATGTAGCATACTGATCAGTAATTGTTCATATGAATTCCTATGCAGTATGATCCTTGATTAGCCTATCATTTTGTTTAGATGTAGCATGCCAATCAATAATTGTTGAGGTGATCTTGTCATGAAAATATAAACTCGTGATTTTTATTTGCAGGTTTTCAGGTTTGCCATTCTCTGGGAGGAGGAACTGGATCAGGAATGGGCACGCTGATTATATCTAAAATCAGAGAGGAGTACCCGGATCGGATGATGCTTACATTCTCAGTTTTCCCATCCCCCAAGGTCTCTGACACGGTTGTAGAGCCTTATAATGCCACACTTTCGGTTCATCAACTCGTGGAGAATGCAGATGAATGTATGGTGCTGGATAATGAAGCACTGTATGATATATGCTTCAGAACACTCAAACTTGCCACTCCAACATGTGAGACTGTACTCTTATTCCTGACATTTAGTTTTGAGCACTGCAACTTGTCAAATGTTTTACAGCCAGGGTGGGGAAGATCTTCAACACTAGCAATATTTAAACACCAATTACAAATGAACTTGCACAGATATCTCTTAAACTTGAATCAATTATCCATCCAGAGAAATTAAAAAACATTTAGAATTGCAACTCTAAGATTTTTTAATCCCTTTCTGTGCTTAATAGATGCAAAGCTGAGATGAATCTATGCTAGTCTTTATTTGAGTGCAGAGAATGTTTGGAACATATCAAGTAAATAGGAAGCTCAATCTCTTCTTTAACATTGATAATGGTTTTAGTTTTCAACCAGTGATGACCACCTTAGAACACTAAATGGAAGTTTCCGTCATAACTTCTTTGATGAATATGGCAAATGTACTAAAATTTCTATGTTTTCCCGTCTGATTGTAGACCCAAAATTAACCAGGGCATTAATTGGTAGATATTTTTATTATAACTTCCTATGAATTTTGAGCATTATGGTGCTAAACTGGGTTTTTCACTTTTTCCTGTGTTTAAGCATTTCCATGCTTCGATACAGGACTCTGTATAAAGCACTTGCATTTCTTATTCTGCTTGTTAATTGTATTGTTCCTTTCAATAACCAATTAGCAACTTTGTGGTTTACTAATGAATTCTATTTTGAGACGGCTTAGGTCATGGAGAGAAGTTTTAGACCAATGAATCAGGATTTCTGGTTTTCACCATTCTAGCCTGCTGAGATTCTCTAGTAAAATTTCTTGCATCCAGCTTTTGCTGACCTACAGGCCCTTTCCATCATGGCAACTTGGCTTGCAAAGTTTGAAATGCTATTTCCGAACACTCCCTCTTAAGCCACATTTGGCTTTGGGGATTTCCAACACTCGCTCTTGAGCCACATTGGGCTTTGGGGTTTCGTAGCCATTTAACCAACCTCTTTGAGGAATAAACCCATAAGATAAATGCAAATTAATCTAGAGGAAACAAATGCATCTATGAGGTCTAATAGTCTTATCTATATATATAAAGAAAGAGAGCGCTATATTGCTATGGGAAACACACCTTAGCAATGCATCCAGTGAATTTCACTATATCTATCTTAATGATCCTGGCTTTATTTCGATTTATAGGTTTTGAATAAGACTATAACTCCTATTTTCAGAAATTTACTTTGTCTGGGAAATTTATACATATGTTGGTCTTGGTGTATCAGTGATTAGAGAAACTTGTAGACTGGGGAGGGCTTATTTGATATGTTATTTAAGAAATCTACTCTTAGTGGATGGGAGCTTATTTCACATTTGCTCTTCAATGCTTATTGTATTGTTATGTTGATAAATTGTCCTGAGGACTTATTGTATCCCTGCTATCAATGTGTGTTTGCTTGTTTGATGCAGTTGGGGATCTGAATCACCTCATCTCGGCCACTATGAGTGGAGTTACATGCTGCCTTAGGTTTCCTGGTCAGTTGAACTCTGACCTCCGGAAACTGGCTGTCAACCTGATTCCATTCCCTCGTCTGCACTTTTTCATGGTGGGTTTTGCCCCTCTTACTTCCCGGGGATCTCAGCAATACCGTGCCCTTACAATACCAGAACTAACCCAGCAAATGTGGGATGCAAAGAACATGATGTGTGCAGCTGATCCCAGGCATGGCAGGTACCTCACTGCATCTGCAATGTTCAGAGGGAAGATGAGCACCAAAGAAGTAGACGAACAGATGATGAATGTACAGAACAGAAACTCGTCTTATTTTGTTGAGTGGATTCCCAACAATGTCAAATCCAGTGTCTGTGACATTCCTCCCACAGGATTGACAATGTCATCTACTTTCATAGGCAATTCTACCTCCATTCAAGAGATGTTCAGGAGAGTCAGTGAACAATTCACTGTCATGTTCAAAAGAAAGGCTTTTCTTCATTGGTACACAGGGGAGGGCATGGATGAAATGGAGTTTACCGAGGCTGAGAGTAACATGAACGATTTGGTGTCCGAGTATCAGCAATACCAGGATGCTAATGTTGATGAAGAAGAGGATTATGAAGAAGAGCCATTAGAGGACGGAGAATAATTAACTATGCTGCTATCTACTCCTAAGTTCAGTAATAATATATTATATATAAAAATTATTTTCATGTGATGGAGATAATTGGAGGTGAGAATGGATATCAAAGTATTGGAGATCTGTTTATTCGTTGGGGGCGATCACCTGCTCTGAATGGATAGATGGTTCTCTTGCTTTTATCATCAAGCATTGCTACTTTTAATAACAAGCAGCAGTATGTATCTAAAGCCCTTTATCATTGGAAATTTGGGAGGTGGTGGACTTTATCGTCTTTGGCAAAACAATATTTTCTGTGATTGAATCTCAAGAACTTCCCATCTCTCCAAAAAAGGCAGCTTCACCTACAATAAATGTTGCGAACTTGCATTCTCATGCTCGAGTGGACATTTCCACAATTGGAAATCTTTCCAGAGGCTGTGGGCAGTCATACTTCTTTGGCTAGCAGATTGTACGGATCTGCATGAGTGTGGATTATAGATATGTAAGCTCAGCATTGTCTTTCTTAGTCTTTTTTAATATATCTTTTGAGCATTGTTATGACAATTTGCAATCAAGGCATCCGCAGTTTAAAGATCTCAGGCAATTCAAATTTTCTCGTCGTTGTATGTTTGTTCTCTTTTTTTTTAAGGATTTCATTAGCTCACATGAAGCAACAGATGTTTCACATTCTAAGCATTTAAGCAACTAATCTATTCTATTTCAAGTGACGCGTAACATATTTTTTCAAATTTATACTACCATGAAGGGCTACAAAAATTGGACAGATTTACAATATACAGTGTAATAAGAAGTAAGAAATATACTAAATTATTGCTTGATACAGTTAAGAAAGGCAATGACAAGAAGTGTGGATGAGAATTGAGTTTGTTACAAAAACTAAATATAATATCCCAAAAAAATATATGCAGCATCTCTTATATATATTCCTATGCTTGTATTTTGTTGGAAGGTTTTGGAACTAGTTATGTTATGGCTATTGATTTATGTGCATGCCAGCTTGATTGGTAGCCCAGTGCAACCAAAAATATTGGCTACAACTAGTTGAACTAACCGCTTGGATATAAAAACAAAACCATATATGTATTCAATTTGACCTTTTTTTAATTCAAATTTGAAGACGGAAAATATTGTATTTATTTTTTGTTTTAAATAAATGAAGTAATACTGATATTCACATAATTGTCTTTATTAAAGAGTTATCATGTTTTTTCACTAACCAGGTGACTTAGGTTCTTGAGGTTGCAGTAGAAGCAATCTAGGACGTCTGGCTACATCTGCATGCAGGGATTTTAATAGGTAAACGCAGGGATTTTAATAGGTAAACTCAACAGGGTAACCCTTCCCCCTACATTACGGATTGTTGGGCAACAATTGTTTGGTTTTGGAAAGATCTGGTATACATGTTGTTTACTTTGAACACAGTTGTTTACTTTGATCACAGGTGGCCCCTTAGTTATTTAGGAATAGTAGTTTTTTTGCAATAGCAACCTCCATTCTTCTCACCTAATGACTGTCAACCTGAAAGCCTTTGATTCTGAATCCCAGAAAGAATATGAGACCTAACTCTTCTGGTCAGGGGATCGTTGCTTACATTACTCGTCCCAATCTTATTGAGGAAGACAATGGTCATTCGAAGGATTACATGATGGAAATTATTACTTTAGAGTCTAAATTCAAAAAGTCAAATTCCTCATTCATGAGCAGCAACATTTGACAATGGGAGTACTCCCTCTCGTCCTTGATTTTTTTTGGGTGTGTTTTGGAATTTTGAGAATTATGTTTTGGATCATTAGAAGAATGTCTTTCTCAAGGTAAACATTGGAAAATAGTAGAACAATTGAGCATGGAAGCCCGAGTTCATGGTATGACATATCCGCAGGGTAGTAAAGAGTGTCTGTTAAATTTTCAAAGACATGGTAATTGGAGCTGCATTCCTAAAGTACACTAGAAAACTAAATCAAAGACTCCTATCAAAACTGTAAGGAATGCTTATCTGAAAACACACCACTGAAAATATTTACAACATGCCAATATTGCAAGAACCAATCGCACTTGTGTCTTTAACTCAAAACCGAAATGCTACATTGCAAATAACTTGTCAAGTCTTCAAGATAGTATTCCAAAGTCTTCCTTATCTGTCCTTAATAGAATGGGAGAGATCGAGGGTTTACAAAATAAAATTGTTTGACAAAAGCACCTAGGTTGACTATGTCAAAAACCCTACCTCCTATAAAATAAAAATTGTTTAATAAAAGCATCTAGGTGGACTATGTCAAAGCCCCAATTCTTGACTGGCCTAAAATAGAGTACTAAGTGAAACTCAGAAACACCTCTTATGTGCCTAGGCTAATTTTAGAGTACTAAGTGAAACTTAGAAACACCTCTTATGTGCCTAGGCTAATTTTAGAACTTGGGCCAAAGCCCCAATTCTTGACTGGCCTAAAATAGAGTACTAAGTGAAACTCAGAAACACCTCTTATGTGCCTAGGCTAATTTTAGAGTACTAAGTGAAACTTAGAAACACCTCTTATGTGCCTAGGCTAATTTTAGAACTTGGGCCGAGTCTAAACAGATAAATCACTTTCTAATTTCAATAAACAAAATCAATCATAAATTTGGAAAAGCAATTATAAGAATAGAAAAACAAACTAAATTTGGAAACTAAAAAGGTGCCTCTACCTTTGCCTATACCTATTGCAACTCATAGAGGCCTCTACTAATGTAGATGCATCCTCACCTAAGGCACCTCTCCTTATGCAGAAAACTTGATGCAAAGATATGCAAACAGTGTGCCACCTTGAACCATAATACACAATGAGCAAGAATAAACCAACACTTCATCTTTTTGAGGATAGTGTTTTCCATTTAACCAAGTCTCTCTCTCAACATCTCAAACTCCCTCTTTAGTCAAGGGCTCAATGAAACTATATATGCACTACATATCTAAAGGAACACATTCAAGAAGCACTAATCCCTTTCAAACTCGATGTTTGAGAAAATGTTATTGGATATCAATGTGCTTAAATGATAATGAAATATTGGATTCTCAAAGAGTTTGATGCAACTCTAATGGTTGTAATAAACAACTCTAGGCTATGTTGCCACCTTGCACCCCTAGGGAAAGTGCAACGGAAATCTCCAATTTGCTTGGTGTGTCCTTGGGGGCAAGTCTTGAGCCAAGTGTTGTCACATGTTCTTGACTCCTCCATCTAGGCCACTCCTAATGGAGCCAAGGGGGGTTGTCCCTAAGAAAGAGTTGGTAAAGCTTTTTATTATTTATTAGTCATGGATGAATTGTTTTGTTAAGAGTTTGAAATGATTTACTGACAAAATATTACAAAGTAGAAATTAGATCAATAGTATAAAGGTGCAACATTCATACATCGAGATGATTTTAAGCAAATGATAGTAGTATAAATTGTGTGAGTGCCAAATGGAGTCATAACATATTGAAGTGTTGCCGAAAAAATAAAATGTTTTGCAGTGTGTCTTGGTTAGTTCTAACTTATTATGGTGATGAGTGGATTAAGGGAAGGGGATTCTTGATATACCAAAAGATACTTGAGAATATGTATGGATATCAGCAAAAGTGGGTTCACACAAGGATGTGTGTGCTAGATGGAGTCACGGGGGGATGTTCAACACTACACCAATAGAGGGTGTAGCCTGACGGGGCCCCACGGTCACTTTCTAGTTGTTCTCGCTTCCTTTGTAATATTTTCCTGCCGATATTGAAGTTTGACAACACCAGATTTTTTTTGTGTTTCAAGGAGAGGTTACTTTTATTAATGAGGGTTTTTAGTTAGATGTGAATAATTACAAAGTACACACTTTTGCTTTTGGATATCCCCAAGCTCAAGCAAGCCTGCGAGAGGTAGAGCATACACGGAAGATGCTAATGTTTATTCCAATTAAGCTTGTAAAATCATAGTACAAATGAAAAAAAAAGAAACTGAGACTAATTACTACAACAAAGAGTATGTTTTCCTTAATGGAACAAACTCTCTTGGGTAATTCAGTAGAGCATTGTCGAGTTAGTGTTTGTAACTTTGCAAAAGTAAATGAAACTTTGAAAGAAAACTAAACTAACTGAAAGTAAAAGCAACAAAACTAACTTAAAGTTAGCAACAAAAAAATAAAGCATAACACAAACTGTTAAGAAGGCGACACGAATCTTCCTACGGGGGATGGAGTGCGGGCATTTGAAAATCCCACTACTTTTCTTTAATTAATCTTTATTACAATGATTTTTACGAAAAATAAATAAATATCTTTTGAACCTAGAAAATGGATAAAAAAAAGGCATACAAATGCTTCAGGAAGAAGAGGAATGAAGGAGGGGGAAGAATGATGGACTTTGGGAGTTCCAAATGGCCAGAAACTCAAAATTTCGACATCATTTTTCTCTCTTTTTTCTTCAACATGCTAAAAACCAGCAAGCTAAATCCACCAAAAGGATTAGTAGGTTAGCTAAAAATACATTAAAATACACCTAGTTAGTGCTTGCAAAAGATAGGAAAAAATTATGGCATTAAGCACGAAGAGAAATAGTTTAGATCTAAGCTTAGAATGTAGTTTAAAAACACTTTAGATCTAATTAAACAATTAAATAAACATGATAAATTGTTAAATACGATTTACTTGTAAAAATGAAGAAGGTAACAAGAAATATAGAGATTTAAATTTTGAAGAAGGAGAAGAAGCTTGCTCAAGCTTTGAATCTTTCTTGAGATATGTGGATTCCATGGAAACACAGAACTGTAAATGTTAGTTGTGGAGCCTGATCTTCTAGATTTTGTTGTGTTATTGTTCAGCCATGTTTGTACCTCAGATTTATTGTACACTCGTCCCAGCAGTGAGGTGCAGGGGCGAAGCCCCCGAAAGAATTTTTTGGTATGTTTGTTGGCCAACAATTTATGGGCCCATGGTATTGGGTGAGCCGTGGTATTTTCCATGGTAATTTTCCTATAAAATGAAAGCATTGTAATACGACTATGTATTGTATTGTAGCATTATAAAAACAATCTATGTGATTGTGAGAGAGAAACTGTGAAAAAGTAAAGAGGAAGTGTAGTGAGGTTGTTGAAAGTTGTATCCCTTCATTTGTTGGATGGAATAATAATAATGGATCGACAATTCTATGGACATATCACATCTTGGGTGAACCACGTTATATTTGTGTCTTTCTTGTAATGTGTTTTAATATTTGAATCTTGTTTGCTGTTTATTGGTATTGTTCTGCGATCCTGTTTTTCTGACAATTGGTATTAGATCCAAAGGTCTATTTGGATGGTAAACTTGCAGGAAAGAAGGGTTCTTGGTTTGAGTGTGAGCAATGACAGAAGAAGGAAAGTTTATGGTCGATAAATTTAACGACCAAAAGTACCAGTTATGGAAGATGCAAATGGAGAACTATCTCTACCAGAATGATCTATACCTACTGTTAGGAAGAAAAAAAAATAGTCGACGACTATGAAGGATGAAGAGTGGGAGATTTTTGACAGAAATGCATTGGGAACAATAATACTGTGCCTGGCTTCGTCGGTGGCTTTCAATATGTCAAAAGAAAAGACAACAGAGGATGCGATGAGCGCTTCAGCTAAGCTTTATGAAAATCCCTTGACTTCCAACAATGTATTTTTAATGAAACATTTATTTAATATGAACATGTCAAAAGGTGGATATGTTGTTGACCATTTAAATGAATTTAATACGCTTACTAGTCAGCTAAGTTCTGTAAAGGTGAACTTTGAAGATAAGGTTAGGACTTTTCTAATCTTCTGCTCATTTCCAGAAGCTAGAACAACTTGGTCATGGATGTAAGTAACTTTGTCCATGGTTCGAGCACTTTGAAATTTGATGATGTTGTTGGTGTTATTCTTAGTGAGAAAATGCGAAGAAAAAGCACAGGTGAGACATCGGGTAATGCATTGAGCATGGAGAGCAGGGGAAGACAAAGGGAGAGAGGAAGGAGCTTGGGTAATTGCAACAAATCTAGAAAGGGCAGATCCAAGTCCAGACTAGAAAAGACAGTGTTGGAACTGTGGTAAGAGAGGACATCTGAAGAAAGACTCCAGAGCTCCAAAGAAGAAAGGAGAGGGGAAGTAGGAGACTACTCAGGAAGCAAATGTAGTAGGTGATGTGTTAAAAGATGTTGTGATTCTAACATTAGATAATATTAGTGATTATTGGGTAGTAGATTTAGGTGCTTCATGTCATGCTACACTCCATAGGAATTTTTTTCATGATTATGTTTTAGGTGATTTTGGACATGTTTTACAAGTACTAAGAGAACAACAACTTTACACAAAATTCAGTAAGTGCAACTTCTTTAAAGACAAGATTCAGTACCTCGGGCACGTAGTGTCCAAAGAGGGAATCTCGGTCGACCTAGACAAAGTAAAGGCCATCATGGAATGGTCGGTTCCTAAGAACATATATGATATCAGATCATTCATGGGGATTACTAGATACTACCAGAAGTTCATTGAAGGCTTCTCTAAGATTTCTAACCTCATTACAAAAGAAAGGAAAAAAATCCGAGTAGACTAAAACGCGTGAAGAAAGTTTTAAATATGAAGAGCCATGAGAATGTCTCCACATCTATAGTAGGATAGTGGAACTAACAATATGACTCATCAGTGACATCATATCACATGGGAGGGATTTTCATAACGCTCAGAGGTATGGGTCCCGTAGAATTTGGTTGACCTGAACATGCTATACTCCTTGTCATGACAACATTGCAGATAATTGATATGCCACCTCTTAGTGGAATTTACTATCTAGAATGAGTCACAGGTTGGGTCTCTATAACCGAGTCACCTCCTCAACCTCATTCAAGTCCTCATATTGTTGGAGAGGTGCAACTCCAACATAAGTGTCAATATTTGTAAAATAGTAAATAACAATAATTAAACAATTTATTTAAACAATTTAAATAAATGTTATAATAAATTACATATGCATTAAATTAGACTATAGAATGTCACTAGATTAATAAAACATAACATTAATATTGCATTTTTCATATGGTGGCTCATCCCGCATCAATAGGATGTTGGGACATCCTCACCAATACATCCCTACATATGGGTACAACAAGAGATCTATGGTGTGATCATCCTCACTAGAAATCAACTCCAGTGTCTTTGTAGTGATCCTACTTGGCAACTATTCTTGGATCCTTTTGGGAAACATCATCCCCTACATGTGCATCTGCACCTCGGTCATCGACCTGTTGATGTATTTGTAACTTCGGAATGTATTCACTTGTATATCTTATGTATTGTACCCCGATGTTTATTCCGGGAAGTGTCTGTGATGTATTTGAGTCATGTCATGCCTTGATGTTCCTATCGGGAGATTCAATAATGTAAACAAGTCATGTCAAGTCATTGTGGGTAACCCTCCTATTGTACAAAGGTTAAATCCCCACAGTTGTGGGGCCCTAGGGTTATTAGACTATCCTAGAGAAGTCGTCCCTAGGTGAGTTATTGTAAGTCGGGGCAAAGTCCCCACAAGTTGCGGGGCACTAGGGTTATTAGACTCTCCTAGAGATGTCGGCTCTAGTAAGTAATTGTTAAGTGAGGCAGACATGTTGGAGTGGACATTAAGTGAACGAAAGAATATAAATAAAGAGTGAGCCTCTCTATTTATCACACACACACTCACTCACTAGGGCGCATGAGTGAGAGAAGAAGTTGTTGGGACAAGAGAGAGAGAGAGACTACTGCTGTTGGGAGATCATCTTACTGTTTTTGGGGTTTTTCTTTTGGTGCTGATTCTATCTCAGAGGAAGTTGCGGGGTTTTCTCCTTTATGGTTTCCCCAAGGAAAATATTTGTGTTCATTGTCTCTTGTGTTTTATTGTTGTGCATGTTATTCTCTCAGTTAAATATCCTAAGATAATGCTAGCTTAAAATGATACAAAACTAACATGGTATCAGAGCTAACCTGAGAAGAAGACACTGTGCAGTTGCAGAAGCTAGGGCTTCTTACTTTTTGGGTCTCTCTCCACAATCCATCAGCAAAAGTATACTAGGCTGACTCTCCATTGAAGGGCGCATCTTCCTGTTGAAGCGGAATTCGATTCTGGACATTTTCAGTTTTTTGTGTGGGAAATTAGGGCTTCTTACAGAAGAGGAACTTTTGAGTGATCCCAGCATAGGATTTCTCTCCTCATCAAAATCGAAGTTTAGAGACCTGGGTTGATATTTTTGGTTGGGTGAAACTTCGGGAAAGTCAAACCCTAGTTTGACCCCAAGCCGAAAAAACCCTAAATATTAAAAATGATAAGTTTTGGTACATTCGCTATATCTCGGGATTGGAGAAGGCTCAGGAGCTGAAAATTTCACAGGCCGAATATAAAATCCTGATTTACACTGTGTCCAAATTTCATCCTCATATTCGCTATATTCTAGGAGATATGATCCCTCCAAGTTAGGGTTCCAGCCTCTTCTAGGATTCATCCCTAAACATGATACCTGGGGAGAATTGCTATATTTCAGGCTACGAAGGTCCAAATGAAATTTCTGAAGATGTTCCAGAAAGGGCATGGACTTTAATTTTTTTTTCCAAGTTTCAGACCCAGAAGATGAAACAATGACACGTGTCAGTCCGTACAACTTTGCTATGCTGAACAGTCCTAAAACAAGTCACCTTGGGAAAACACTCATAAGTCCCAATTGGTGAAACCAATTCTAATGAAACCTGTGGTTTTGGGGTAGATACAGGCGATGATGCCTTAGTGAGAAGTTTCAGACACATAGAAGTAGTAATTTCGGAGATACCGCATAAACAGTATCAGATATTTCTGCAGAAGAAATTGGTAAACTAGGGCTTCCTGTTCCGAGAGCTTCCATCCACTGTTTTCAGAAAATGAGTACATTGGACAGCTCACCTTGAAGAGGTATATCTTTCTATCCAATCATATCTTAAAGATTCCAAGCTTTCAAAATTAGTGTTTATGTGACAAACCCTAGATCAGCCAGCTCCAGAACCAGGACGGACACCTCAAATCAGTAAGATCTAATCTTTTGCTATTTTCATTTGAGGTTCTCATTTCAAAGTGATCTATCACATCAGCTTGATGATAAGCTTGTTGAAGTTGACAACTTCCAAGCATGGAAGTATATGATCTCTCTGAAGAAAATGAATTGGACACCTACATAAGAAGAGAGGTTCCAGTTCCAGAGGGAGATAAGGCTAAAAACCTTACACTAGAAGAACATGGTCAAGGCCAAAAAGATCATTGCTGATTCAATCATGGATCACCTTATAACATAAGTGTCTTCCCTAAAGACACCAAAAGAGATGGTTGATTCCTTGACCAAGCTATTTGAAGGGAAGAACACAAATCAGAAGATGACCTTGAGAAAACAATTGAAGAATGTGAAGATCCAGAATGCAAAGACCATATAGTCATACTTTACAAGGGTCTCTCAAATCAAAGAACAACTTGAAGTGGTAGAAGAAGAAGTGGAGAATGCTGAAGTGGTAATAGCCACCTTGAAAGGCCTCCCAAGATCATGGGATTTATTCAAGCGAGGAATGTGTGCCAGAAGGAAGTGATTACTTTCAGCAGACTCTGAGAAGAATAAGAAGCTCGACTCATAATAAGAGAAGAGAAGATGGGAGCCACAAAAGATCAAGCTCTCACCATCCAAAGAAGATCCCTCAAGCGATGAGGAATATGAAGAACTCAACTGTTGAAGAACATCTTATCCATCTTAACATTTGGATAAGAAATGATGCTATAATGAATGAAGAAGACGACGAAGCTGAAGGCTCAAGAAGGAGTCTACCGAGGAAACAAATAAAGATAAGTATTCAATTGTCATTTCTTGATATTGTTTTGTTATGCATTTGTTTATATTCAGTTAATGTATTATGCATGATAGAATGTTTGCATTAATGACAGTATACTACTAATATGCATGTGATGGGTAAGTAGCTCATGGTGCTATACAACTCTCCATTGCTGCTTATCTAGAATGAAACCTCTTTGCTAACATATTGGATTAGTGCACAATCTCAATGTTGTCCTGGTAGAGATGGAAGGCATCTAGAAAGTTTCCGTGAGATATGGATGAATGTTGTATTAGCTAAAATAGTTGCATAATCATATATCTTGATGTAAAAGAATTTTTCAATATGAATATACCTTATGAAATGTTTCTAACCATACAACTAATGCATTTGACTTGTAGGAAAGATCGCGTAAAATCGCCTACAAGCAAAGAAGGACGAGACTTGTTCCAAAGAACAAGTGACGACAGTTCAAGAGGAAGAATAATATGACGAATGCAGCGACATCATTGATGCAAAACCTTCCAGCTATGAAGAAGTAACAAAGAAGAAAGGGAAGTATGCAGTAAAGATCCTGAAGAGGTCCAGGATGATGGACTGCATGACCACACCTATGGCATCGAACCTGAAGCTATTGAGTGATGCTTCATCAGAAGCGGTTGATGCTACGATGTATCATCAGATGATTGGCTCCTTGATGTACCTAATGAACACGAGACCATATATTTGCTTTGCTGTGAACACCTTGAGCCAGTTCCTGACAGATCCGAGACATGTTCACTTGATTGCTGCAAAGCATATTCTGAGGTACCTGAGGGGTACAGTTGATTATGGGCTCGAGTATGAGGCGAATCAGAAGATTAACCTGGAGGGTTATGTTGATTCAAATTGGGCAGGAATTGCCATTAATAAGCATAGCACTTCGAGGTGCTACTTCAGTATGGGATCAAGTGTGATATCTTGGTTTGGCAGGATGGAGTCCTGCATGGCGCTGAGTACAACTGATGCAAAAGATGTTGCCACTTGCAATTTGGGAGGTAGTATGTTTCTTTTGAAAACTACTATTTGATTTGCTTGATCTGACTTGCATTTTTGTATGATGCAGAGAGGAGCAACGAAGCTCCAGTATGTGATCCAGATCGAGATCTCTCGAAAGAGGGAGTTCTAGCATAGTCGGTGAGACAGGTTGTCTGAACATAAATCGTGGCGAAGCTCGTAGGTTGCTCAGATGTAAACAGACCTGTAGGTTTTCCTCGAATGTAATCGATCCTGGCGAATCTCGCAGGTTATCCTTGAACGTAATCAACCCTGATGTGATTCTATGCTAGAAATGGCCAAAGTGAAGTTTGAGTACTTCAGAGAGAAGCTTGGTGTTCTCCATATCGAGGTTCCCTCCAAGGGGAAGTGATGAGTCCATGAGCCATTCTTACATGGTGAGAGGATTGGTTCCTTCCATGGTCAGATGTAAGGGCTGAGCCATACTGTCATGGTGAGAGGACTGGTTCCTTCCATGTCAGATATGAGTTCTAAGCCATTCTGACGTGACTGTAGGATTGGTTCCTACATGATCAGATATAAATGTTGAATGCCATTCTCTTGGAGAATGGAGGTACTTGGTCAGTTACCAAGAATCCTCAACTTGGGGCTGAGGGCCATTCTGATGTGACTGTAGGATTGGTTCCTACATGATCAGATATAAGTGTTAAATGCCATTCTCTGCGAGAATGGAGGTACTGGTCAGTTACCAGGAATCCTCAGCCTGGGGCTGAGGGTTATTCTAATGTGACAGTAGGATTGGTTCCCACATGATAAGATGTAAGTGCAGTGCCTTTCGATAGATGATAGTAGTTGTGTCCTATCATGCTGGTGGATGAGAGTGTTGAGCCTTTCCACAGATGATGGTAGTTGTGTCCTATCATGCTAGTGGATGTGAGTGCTGATCCTTTTCACAGATGGTAGTAGGTGTGTCCTACCATGCTGGTGATTGTAAGGGCTGTGCCTTTCCATAGATGGTAGTAGGTGTGTCCTACCATGCTGGTGGATGTGAGTGTCGTGCCTTTTCACAGATGATAGTAGTTGTGTCCTATCATGCCGGTGATTGTAAGTGTTGTGCCTTTCCACAGATGATAGTATTTGTGTCCTATCATGCTAGTGGATGTGAGTGCCGTGCCTTTTCACAGATGGTAGTAGGTGTGTCCTACCATGCTGGTGATTGTAAGTGTTGTGCCTTTCCACAGATGGTAGGAGGTGTTTTCTACCATGCTGGTGGATGTGAGTGCCGTGCCTTTTCACAAATGATAGTAGTTGTGTCCTATCATGCTGGCAAATGTAAGTGATGTGCCTTTCTGAAATGGTGTTGGATGTGTTCCTCTCATGGTCAGATGTGAGTGCTGGCCATTCTGACTTAGGGTTAGATATAAGCGCTAAATAAGACCTACATGGAGGCTAGGCCTACAACCAGCATGAAAAATGTTTGGCTCTGTAGAACTTCCCGTGACGAGAAGAATCATGAGATAGCACCTATGATGATGACCCAGTGATGATCCAGATTGAGTGATGATCTAGGTCCAGTGATGATGATCCAACAGTAATGATCCAGATCAAGTGATGATCTAGATCCAATGATGATGATCCAGCAGTGATGATCCAGATTGAGTGATGATGATCCAACAGTGATGATCCAGATTGAGTGATGATCTAGATCCAGTGATGATGATCCAAATCAAGTGATGATCTAGATCCATATGAAGATGACTTGAAGATGAAGATGACGAGAACTCAATGATGATCGAGATGATACAGAGAAGAATACTTGTGCTGATAAATTGTGTTGAGAGAATACCTTCCTAGTTAAGAGGGAGTGTTGATGTATTTGTAACTTTGGAATATATTCACTTGTATATATTATGTATTGTACCCCCAATGTTTATTCCGGGAAGTGTTTGTAATGTATTTGAGTCATGTCATGCCTCGATGTTCCTATCGGGAGATTCAATAATGTAAACAAGTCATGTCAAGTCATTGTGGGTAACCCTCCTATTGTACAAGGGTTAAAGTCCCCACAGTTGTGGGTCCCTAGGGTTATTAGACTATCCTAGAGAAGTCGGCCCTAGGTGAGTTATCGTAATCCGGGGCAAAGTCCCCACAAGTTGTGGGGCACTAGGGTTATTAGACTCTCCTAGAGATGTCGGCTCTAGTAAGTAATTGTTAAGTGAGGCCGACATGTTGGAGTGGATATTAAGTGAACAAAAGAATATAAATAGAGAGTGAGCCTCTCTATTTATCACACACACACTCACTCATTGGGGCGCATGAGCAAGAGAAGAAGTTGCTGGGACAAGAGAGAGAGAGAGTACTGCTGTCAGGAGATCATCTTACTGTTTTTGAGGTTTTTCTTTTGGTGTTGATTCTATCTCAGAGGAAGTTGCGGGGTTTTATCCTTTATGGTTTCCCTGAGGAAAATATTTGTGTTCATTGTCTCTTGTGTTTTATTGCTGTGCATGTTATTCTCTCAGTTAAAGATCCTAAGATAATGCTAGCTTAGAATGATAAAAATCTAACACAACCTAAGAGGATGGCGGTCAAATGATGGTCGAATGACCAGAAACCTCTCAAAAAATAAAAATAAAAACAAATCAAAATCAATTGGAAAGTCTATCATCCCATCAAACATGTCATGACAATCTAAAGAAAGACAAAACTATTGCAAAAAATGGTATACCGCCTAATGTATCAGGGACACCACACTAAACAATCAACATAATATAATAACACGACATTATTGTGGTTCCTATTAGTAATGTAGTGGGACGCTATCATGCCCAAAAGTGAGAGGCACCTAACCTCCTCTACACCAAAAAGAAGTTATGTGCAACTGGCCACCAACTACTTGTAATTCATCAAGGGTTGTGGTGGTGTCACTAACATATATTTAAACATATGATAGTTGAATGAATGTTGTAATGTTGGGCAATAAATCCCTCCTCTCTCTTGGATATCTTGGTAATGAAGTAAGTATCCTCATATGTGGGCCATAACCACGTCATATCAAGACCCACTTTTAATGATTGTTGATGTTGATCCCAATGATGAATCAACAACCTTAGTAGTCATGAGCGACCCCTCCGTGATGTAGCCTCATTATAATACTTAAGGATGCCAACAATCTGTAAGAGGACACGTGTTTCTGGTGTAATAGGGTGAGGGAACAATTGCCTCTCCCTCTCCCGAGCCTCCCACTCTCATATAAAATTGTATAAGTCGAGGTGCTACTATTGATCTTATTGATGTTGTCGTCACTGATATCTTTGTTTCACATATAATTTTCGTTAGAAACATAGACATGGACACACATGCACACACACACACACACACACACACACATATACACAAAACATAAAATATTGATTAAAGTATATTTTTATTCATCAAAACCAGATTTTTTTTCTCAAAACCAGTCATTAACATTATCGATGCACTTAAAAAATCTTCATTAGTGGTTCTTTTATGACCTAATCGCATCGCTCACAATGCTTTTAAAATATATGTGCATCGAATGTGGTTCTCCAACATTGCTATATATATATAATGTCGGTGAGCCATATATATACCTACCAACCATCGTGGTTCATAAGGATATATAGAGCAACAAATGTTAGAACTTTTAAGTTGTTTATTTCATTGGTGCATTGAACATACATAGATGCACCGATAGCAGTGCACCAATATATACACCAATGCACCAAAAATGGTGCATCAATATATTTAAATAGAACCGCTTAGTAAAAAATTGTTTTATTGTTTTAGTGGTAGTTCATTTAGTTCATAAAAATGCACCGCAGACCTAAAGTTTATGTGGGTTGTACGATGATATTGCTATATTAAGGCACACCATTTTTCAGTGTGTCTATATATTTACAGAGCACTGCGGGTTTTTTTAATGTTTATGGTTTCATGGCGGTACATTTAGTTTACTCAAATGCACCATGGACATTATTTTTGTGTTTACTAAGCGGTTGTTAGTAAATAAATTAACACATTGCAGTGACGGTGCATTTTCATTTATATATTTAGAGAGAACTCTAGTTTTCAAATTATTGTTTATGGTTTCTAAGTGGTACCTTTAAATTACTAAAACAAACCTGCGACCTTAGTTTTTTTGTTTACCAACCAATGCTCTATATCATACTAACACAAGCTAGTGATGCGTAAGTATATTTACAAAGCACCATTTTTTCTTTTTTCTTTTAATGTTTTCAATGGTGATGTGTTTCGTTTACTCAAATGCATTGTGTCCTAAAAAAATTATTAGATAAAAAATGATCTTTCAATATGGT
This sequence comes from Pseudotsuga menziesii, assembly GCA_001517045.1. NCBI lineage: Eukaryota > Viridiplantae > Streptophyta > Pinopsida > Pinales > Pinaceae > Pseudotsuga > Pseudotsuga menziesii. The sequence continues at coordinate 947,439 of LPNX010555681.1, read as the reverse complement.
GTGTCCTTATATTTATAGTGCACTACATGTTTAAAAAAAATAATTATATTATTTTAATTTTGGTGCACTACATTTTTGGTAAAGCAACGGGTATGGAACAAGAAAGTTGAAATTTAACCCCCCATTGTTGGTGCACTTTGTGCTTACACATAGTGCATTGGTAACATGGTGTGATCCAAGATTACGATGAGGATGTGAGTAGGGTGGAGGGGAGGAGAGGAGAGAGAGGGTGGAGGGAGGGAGGGAGGGAGGGAGGGAGGAGTTTTGATTGTCATATATTCATGTATTCCTTGAAAATTCTAGTGCCTCGTTGCAATCCATCTTCCTATCCATTGCAGAGGGTTGGATTTATAACTATTTTTTTAAGTATGTGAAGTTAGTATTGTTGATTCATGTTACAAATCTTATCATTGATTCTAACTAAAAACTATCTTGGCATGTAATGGAAAATCCAAATGTTAGGACGTGCGATAGGCATATATCACATTTTCATTTTGAAAAGTAGAAAGTATTTGATTTCCTTATTTCTTCTCCAAGGATTCTGTACTTTCTCTACATAGGAATTCTTCTTTGATTATTATTTGTATTATTTACTTGAGAAGACTTAAACCCCATTTTAGATGCTACTTTTTCATAAGTACTAAAATGAGGTTGTGTGGCACACATGATATGTATTCTGTAAACTCATGACATTTTTTATTATTTGCTCAATATCTTTCCATAAAAACAAGAGGTTTTTTTTGAGCAATTACACTTTTGAAGTTGTTTACTTCAGAAAACGTGAGCCACACTTTAATTTCTACCTTTTGAAATTATTCAAACTATATTACAACATACAAAACATTTATGGTGTAATACCATATATGTTGATTTGGTCAAACTATCTCCATAAAAATAGGAGGTGGTTTTGATTTTGTCAAACTATATTAGTGTCATATTAGGAAGTTATTGTTTGAATTTGTCTTTTTATAGTAATGATATAGAACTCCTAGTGAATTAAACTTATCAATTTCTTAGCCAATTTCCATTTACATCACCTCGATATTGATGGGTGGCCATCATTTATTTACAATGATTTTCCACGATGCTTGTACTATGGGAAGATATCCATTATTTAACCAATGGCCATTGGTATCAAATTTTGGTAAATGAAATAGGATTCCTTCTTGGTATGGAATTATAAATTTAAAATCAACTTTGATTCAACTAATATTCTATTCATTCATAGATACATTCCATAGCATAGGACAATATGTTTTCAATCCTTTCATTAACCAATGTTATGCTCATTTGTAAATATGACATAAAATTGTATGTTTCAAACTAGTATTTTGTTTGTTTTTATTTAACTAAAGTTAATTTAAAAAAGTCAAAACTAAATTTAAAAAAACCATATTCTTAGTATCTTAAAATCAATTAAAGTACTCATTCATTCAAATAATTTCAATGACAGTTAAACGTCTAAAACTATGAAAATCTCACAAAAAATAGACTAACAACAAAACAATTACATGTAAATAATTTTAATTTTAATTTTAATTCGTAATTTAATAAATTCATCATTTAATAATTTGAAACAAAATATATTCCATATTGCATATATCAGATCAAGAATAAATTATACCAATACATTGTTTATTTACATTTCCCAAAGCTATTTATAAAAACTAGGAGTTGTAACAACCTAATCACTCTTAAATAGTAACAATAAAACATTCAAACTTATAAAAAAATCCTTCGTGAAGGATATATTCTATATTTTGAACTCTTTGATGATAACAAATCGTAATTTGAGAATATATATATCCATGAAAATATATACTAAACTACTATATTGCATAAATAAATTCTAAATAGACGATGTAATGCAATTAAAAAGAACAGTACTTTCTTAGTGAGTTCATTAAAGAAACATATTATTAAACCTATGTAATTTCTAGTGAGAACAAGATTTAGTAGTCATGAATTCAAAGAGAGTCCTATATATCAAGTTTTTCTTTTGCAAAGTGAAAGGATTCTATTTTTTTCTTCTTCTCTGGATTAATTTATCTTGTGAAACATCTTTTGTATATGTTAGGAGAATCTATGTTTCTTTTATTGATTGGATACCATTCTCCTAAGAAGTTCCCTTGGCATTATCTACAATCTTATTTTCTTGGTCTGTTCTTTGGCCTCCTTAACATCGAGTTCTTGGATAAAAAATCATAAAAAGAGTAGATATACCCACAAAATATATACTATGAAAAAATGTAAACTATCGTACTACATAAATAATTTAGAATAATAAAATAGAATGCAATTAAAAAGTACACCATTTTATCACAAATTGCACCAGATCATCAACTTATTAAACTCTATGCATTTTCAATCGAGACTAGGATTTAACGCAGTAGTAAATTCAATATAAGTATTCAGAGACATTAGGAAAGTTGCACTGCCAATTTTATAAGTGCAACCCACCACAAACCTTAGCAAACTAACAGGTAAAATATTGTGTTGGCATTATGTTTGACACATAACATATACTTGTTATGATGAAAAATGGATGTGTGATGTAAAGGAGTTATGGTGACTATATCCTCTCACATTGTCTTTGATTCAACACTGGTCCTTTTAGTCTCATGATATATATAAATAGACTGTACGTCAAAACCAATAATTACACAAAACTCAACTAATGATCACAACAACTTACAACACAATAAGCGTGAATTTGTTGATTCTGGTGGTGTAAATATTAGTAGATTTAAGAACCCACAATATCTATTCAAATCAATGGCTCTAATACCAATGTAAGAAACAACCCTTATTTATACTATTCAGTCGATAGAATATTTTTGCAGTGTATAAGAATATATTGAGTAATGATTAATTGATAGAATGGTTATTACAATGATCCTTGTGGTATACATACACACATTGATTGGTCATGAGGTGAAGGGGTATGTATGCTTTAACTTTTCATTACCCTTATATTTATTTTTACATTTGTTACATAATCTTTATATCTTAATGCCTATACCCTTTTAAGTATTATCTAGTTATATTAATAACATTTATCACTCCATAAATTATAATACATATAGATACTTTAATCCTTAAACACTATAGCCATTAACACATATAACCTATAATCCTTATAATGCATCTAATCCTCAACACATGATTTCTATAACCTCTATGAAACATAACTACTAAACCATATAAATCCTCTTATATATAACCCTAATATAATTCTTGCAACCACCATTCCTTGATATAACCTCGATAACCCATACCCTTTAATATCTAACCATTATATCCCTTAAGCTAACCTAAAATCTCTAACCCACTTACAATTATATCTATAACTACTAATCACTATAATACATAGCCCATATCACCTATATTAATTCTAACAACTCCTGACATATATAATCCCTTATTCACTAACCCTATAAACCTAACCATTATAATAACTAATAATAATTGTAGCCACTATAATAAAAAAACATAACTCATATATCCCATGTAATACCTAATCTCCAAACCATATAGCCCCTATGAACCACTAACACTTACAACCTCTAATATAACCCCTATAAACCCATAACACATAAAATCTAATTTAACCCCCCTAATACGTATAACCTCTAAAATTTATCACTACTTATCTCTAACCCTTAAATCCTCTAACCCTTAACACATAACCCCTATAAACTATATTACATGACCATATTAAAATCCTATTCCCTAAAACCCTTAACTAATATGAGTCATAATAGATAAGATCTCTAACCCCTATTTCCCCTAACCTGTCAACCCTATAATATCTAATTCTTATAACAATTATCACTGTTAAGCCATGTAATGCTAATAAAAACCATATAACACCTGATCTCTAATTGTGATAATATATACTAACTTATAACCTCTAATAAATACTTTGACTTATACAACTTGTAATCCTTGTAATTCCTAACCCCTTGTAACATAAACAAAATAAACCCTTATTCCTAACCCTATACTTATATATCACTCTTCTCTTCCTCTTTGTTATTCTCTTATAATGGATCCTTTACCATCTCACACTAGTCTCACTCATTTCTCTTCTTTGAGGAACCCCCTTTCTAAACTTGAATCCTCTAACCAATATGAGTCTCACCAACGAGGCATCTAACCAACACTTGAGTACCATGTCATGAGAAGTATGTTTACGATGGTTCAACAATTATCTTTGTATGTTGTTTCCCACTTCACTTCTCAATCAATATATCAAGCACAATGTTCTTATCACATGTTAGTCATCAACTATGCCAGAAATTGTCATGAGGAAGATCAATGCTACAATGGCCCTTGTAAAATACCAATTAGATCATTTTCTTATTTTGGGTTATTCCCTTTATAACCTCCCATCTAATTTGAATCACAATATGGGTTGTCCCTCTCTTCCTTTTTCATATACGCTTAGTTCAACCTACTAAAAGCAACCATCCTCTTCCTCTCCCTATCTTTCCTCTTTCCTCAACCTTTCACTCGAGATTCAAGATAATTTTGGTAACTTCATAATGTTCCTATATTTATATTTGGGTTTACCAAATTGAATGAATCACCTTGCTAAATAGAACCTTTATGGGGCCAATTCAGACCACCCATCATAAAAAATAGTCATCTCCTACTTCAGTAATATCTGACCCTCTTCTTTCTTCTTTCCTTTTCCTTTTCCTAGCTTCTTGTCCTCTAACCCTTCCTTTTTCACTTACCCCTGACCCTCAAACAATCAAGGAAAGGATAAAATCTAGTGTTTCCTTTTTTTCTCTTTCCTTGATTCCATTGCTGATTACTTAATCTTTGTTGGGTTGTTATCTTAATTATGGCTCTGCTCAAGATGAATACCTCCTTGTTAGGACTAATGATTCTTTCCTTGATACTACTGTTGATATTTCACCCTCAGTTGGTTGCACTGTATACATTTCAAGTATGTTGTCACTTTCCTTTGCTAATAAATTGTTGGCATCAGTCCCCTCCATGCTTGTAATGGATTACATTAATCTATGTCACCTCCCTTACTTGCACCTTGTCCTCGACTAGTGTATGGAACCTTTATTCTCAAGTTAGCCTCAGGTTAATGGACTTCGCTTCCCTTGAATTTTGTTTCTCTCTTGTCTTCCACTTGCTTGACATCATAATGATCCATAATGCATCCTTGTAGCACTACTTGCACTAATTATTAAGGATCGTAGGATTTTAGTGTAAAATAGGATATCATGGCCTAACTAGTGGAGGATTCCCTTATGACACCAGGGCATTGGATCACACTATGGGGACCTCTAGACTACCGCTATGAATTTCTTACTTTTCTCCTTCATTACATTTCATTATTATATCCTTCCTTTCAACTCTATTATTCCCATATCTTGGATATAAACTTCTATAAGGGGGGGAGAATGTAGCATATGAGCTTCACAATTGAACACTCACATGCACCAAGTGACCAAATGGTTCACTTAGTAGTTCAATCCTATTTTTCATTAATACATGGTTTTCCAATGATGATATGATACCTATGAAGAACTACTCTAATGTAATGGACTACCATAGTCAAGACCACCTCACATTAGATGTGGTACCTATCTGATATGTTTGTCACTTAGGTGGGACATCTATGAGATGTCTAGTGCTTAGGTGGTACCTATCTGATATTATTAGTGCTTGCGCTGGACCTCCCTAGGATGTCTAGTGCTTAGGTAATTTTAGGGTCCAAAACTTGTGACACCAACTAACCAAACCCACATCATTGAGTCAATAAGCACAATATGATGGTTAGGTATGACTTAGATCTTCAATGGCTAAACTTGACCTACACATATTCCTTTAGGTAATTCCTTTCACCAAGAAAAACAACCTTATTGTGAGGATATTGTCTCTTTATCTCATTTTATTATCTTCACCATTTAAAATGAAATATTATAGCATCCAAAAACTTAATTCATTAACATAGATTAGATTACAACCATAATTTATTAATCAAAATTAATTTAGAATGGGTTGGAAACCATTGGCTGAAAAAGCACAAAATGAACCACAGGTCGAATCAAAATTTTATATGGATACCTACAAAGAGTACAACACATGTATAACATGATCCTAGTTGTTTTATTATTTAAAACAAGGGATACAAGGAAAAACATTCATGTAGTCAACTGCTAGGGAAAGCAATGCCCATTGATTCTCTACACCAAGAGAAGTCTTTTTGTACAAACAAACTTTGTCAATGAATCTATAGAATTCTTCAAGGTATCCAACTTCTCCAACAATACATTGATATGTTCAACCATGTCTCTAGCAAAAAGGAATTATACATAAATATGCTTTGTCTTGTAATGATAATTAGGGTTATTTGCTAGAAATATTGCACTTGAGCTATCACAACCTATTCTCACTACTTTCTAAACGAAACAATACCTAATTGCAACCACATATATTCCTTTTTTCCATGAGTGGTAGTCATGTACTCATTTTTTGTGGTTGACAATGAAACTATATCCCACCTCTTGCTCATCCAATTGATTGCTCCACCAAACATGTTAAATACATAACCACTTATGGATCTTCTGTGGTAAGTATCTCCAACCTAGTATTATTCAACAAATCCATATCTATCTATCTATCTATCTATCTATATATATTCCTCGAAAAAAATCATAATTGATTTCTATAATAGGAGTAAATTATATTCATAGCATTAATAACATAGTTAGACTTCGTTTCCCATGCATTGTAAAGTTCACAAATAAAAAAAATGGCAATATATCATGTCCATACATAAGATGACATAGTATATCCGATCATATACAAATTTTGATTAAAACCATGTAAACTGTGTTGCTGTAAAGTATCTGTAAAAACAAAATATCTAAGGATCCAGTGCTAGTCCATCATGGAATGAACGATGGAAGTATCTGTAGATCTGATTTTGTGTATGCTCTTCAACCTGCCATGAGCCCAATGGAAGTTGCATTCCTTCCTTGGAAATTCAGGCTGCCAACCCAATTCTTTCCCAGTAAACATGAGTGAAAGTGATACTGTCAAAACGATGCTTTATATCCAAAGCATCCACAAGAATAGGAACAAGTCGCAAAGTATGACAGTGTTGTAATTCTTTTAACTAGTTTAGTATGATCATAGAGTCCCCAAAAACTTATAGCCTCAAACATCCTTTTTCCAATGCAAAAATCATAAGTAATTTTAAAGAAAGAAGCTCTACATAATTATTTGTACCAGCCCCCAAGTCAACTGAAAAATGGAAGAAATGTTCTTTTGACAAATGTAAAACTGCACCCTGCCACATTTCATAGGTTGTGCATGTGAGGCCCCATCAAAAAAACCCCATGAACTTCCCCTATCAATATCCTCCGGACGAATCTCTCTAACTCCCCTTGACCTGTCGGTCTGTGGGTAGAAACCCAAAATAACAACCTTGTTAGCAGCAATGACCTCAGGAATAGTCATCTTGTCTTGAAAGATTGCAGAGTTTCTGGCTATCCATAACCCCAGGAGACAATGCATGACAACGCCCTAACCTTTGCATTTCGAATGTCTATGAACCATGAGGAAAAAGCATCAGTAATGGAGTTCCCCTACCAAGGACCAAGTCCCTGAATGGATAGTGTAATCAGTTCCCACACCTACTGTACATGTCAAATCCATATATATATATCCCCATGATGTACATATTTTACTTGGAAGTAGATTACATAATATGAATTTCCATGTAAATATACAAAAACCTTCTTTACAACCATCCAATGTTCGTTCTGTAGTTTTGACACCCACTACATGGAAAATGCATGGTCTAGTATGGACCATAGAATACATCTGAATTCCAATAGTGTTGGCATAGGGAACATGGGACATGTCACTATTAGAGGAAATTTGAGGTCTAAAATGGGCCTCCTAAGGAAGATAATAAAAGATCCATGTCACATTACAAAAGTCTAAAATGGGCTTCCTAAGTCTAGTGAAAGTCAACCTAAAATGGGCCTCCTAAGTCTAGTCAAAGTCAACCTATATTGTCTGAATAATGGTAGTTGACAAGTATGTTGGGTTAATGTAGAATTAATACATGAGGGTTTAAATTATTAATGAAAAGTTTAGAATCTTGTACATCACACAATAAATGATATAGCTGTAATTTTTTAAATTTATATTATAAGTTTTTTTAATTTTTTTTATGAATGTACCACTACTTTTGATGTATTTAATACTAGCATAGATCCATTTTAAACCTGGATATATGAATCACCGAGAGGGATCCAATTTCTTGAGATGTACATTTTTTTACCATTTTGATCCCTCTCGTATAAATCCGGGTTCAAAATGGATCTATGTTAGTTTATTTTATTTAGGTCTATATGTAATTTATATTTTTCATTTTTTTTTAATTTGTATTTATGTCGGGTAACATAATGTGACTAATGTGAGATGATCTCCCCCATACTAGATAAATGTAAAACTCAAATATTATATATATTTAAATTATAATGAAAAATAAAATTACAATAATATTAGAAATACAAAATTACTATTATTATTTAATATAAATTTTATATTGAAAATTTAGTGTTTTCATATATAGATATAGATATAGATATATAAATATGAAAATTTACACTACATAAAATAAAAATAAAAAACATTAAACAATATCTATTATTATATTTATTTTTATATTTTTTTATGATATGACGTTGATTTTGTAAATTATATATATATATATATATATATATATAATTCAAGTCAAAACCAACTACGCCTCAAGCGGTGTTGGTGTAAAGATACCATGGCTTGGTTAAACCATTGGGGCATTAATGAAAACGACATTTTGTACAACATTGACAATGTCAAAAATATTATTACCTCTAAGTTTAAAGAGAAATTATGGTGTGAGGAAAATTTAGCAGTTAAGAGAAAATTTAGATACTATAAGGAGGTTATTAATCGTAACTTGGAGGACCAGAAGTATCTCTTGGTAGTAACTAGTTCACGAAATAAAATTAATATAGCAAATATTAAAACGAACTCTCATGAACTCCATAGTGAAACATGGCGATGGTCTATTCCTAAAACTCCATGGGCGGGAAGGGTTTGCCATATGTGTGAGTCTATGAGCCTAGAGGATAAAAATCACATTCTCTTAGAGTGCATTGCTTACACCCACATTAGATTTGATTTTTGTAATTTTTTAATCAAGAAAATACTTAACAAAAATTGTCACTATTGATGCTATTTAGTAAATAAAATCTATTAAATACTATTTAGTAATATTAAAAAAGAGTGGTCTGTAGATGTTTTGGATTTTCAACTAATTTTTTTTTATCGAAATACAATTTTTTTTTATAACTAAAATCTAAATTTTGAAGGGCGTTAGCTTTCCCCCCGACCATTTGCACCGATCGGACGATCAGCAATGTCGGATGTGACAGCTCACGTGAGCCAGGTCGTCCAATCGGTGCAAATGGTCGGGTGGAAAGCTAACGCCATTTTGAAGTGCCCATATTAAGCTTTTAAATGCATACATAGATTTAATATCCTTAAATATGTCAATGGCGCTAAGATTATCCAATTTTAACAATTATCATATGTATTTTCAAGAATCAATCTAAAATTTCTACCATATTTGAAAAATAAGCGAGAAAACAAAAACTAAAAAAGTTAAAAACTTCTAATATTAAAACTACTACATATTAAAAATATTAATTAATTAATTTATTTTATATTCGTATTTAAATGTTTTAATTAGTTAAATATATTGAAATTATTTATATATGTTTTAATATGCTATATATTTTAATTGGTTAAGAATGTATTATTTAATAGTACTATAATTTTATTTTTTACTTTACTTTTATATTATAGTTGTGAATGTGGTAATTAAATATATTTGAATCTTTAAAAGCATATATTAACTCGTAATATTAAAAATACTAACTATTTCTAATTATAATTTCATTTAATTAAATATTTTTTTAAATATTAATTATATAAATGCCTTTAGTATTTCAAAATCACTTTATTGTAATAGTGATATTATAAAATATTCTATATTTATTATTTCAAGTATATAAATTGTATTTCGAGATGAACTTTTCAAATCTTAACCAAGGTGAAATTTATATGCACTTAGAGATTGTCCAACTCAACCATAATGGTTGACCAAAATACTTAAATTCTATTGGTTTGAGAAATCTTACTCATCGCACACTTGTCCATGACACATTTTTTTATAAGGCCCATTTCAGATCTAAATTTCCTCTAATAGCTTCTACCTCTTCTTCAAACTTAGGACACTTATGTGAAGATAATTTTCCGCCCACATAATTAGGTACCTTTACTGATTTATGTTATTGGATATTAAACCTCTGCAACCCTGTCTCAGTATATTTCTCCTTATTGAACCCAAGTTTCCTATATTCTTGATCTATTTTAATTTCCATGCCCATTTTTTTCAGCACCAAGATCTTTCATATCAATATTAGAAGACAATGGAGCTTGGAAATCCTTAATGATTTACTTGTTGCTTCTAATAAACAACATATCATTGACATACAATACCGCAAATAAATTGGGCACTGGTTTTCTTGGAATACACATAAAGACTCACTTTCTACTTGAGAAACCAAGTCCCAATATATAAGTATCAAACCTTCGATACCACATTCTTGGTGATTATTGTAATCCATACAAGGAATTCTTCAACATGCAAACCTACTTCTTCTTTCCCTTGACTACAAAATATTCAAGATGTTGCATGTGGACTTATTCTTCAAGATCACCAAGCTCCAAAATAGAAAGTAACAACAATAGACAAAATAAATCAAGTAGAAGTTAGTTTAGAAAAATACAAAAAATACTTCACAAAATCAATTCCCTTCACTTGGGAATATCGTTTTCAACCTTGTGAGATTTGTACTTCTCCACCTTGCCATTTGTATTTAACTTCTTAAAACACCCATTTTCTACCAATAAGTTTCGTTCCAACCAACAACTCAGCTAGATCCTACATCTCTTTCTTATCAAAGGCATCCATTTCTCTAGTCATGGTATTCATTTGTAGCTTACTATCCTCTAAATCTAAATCTTTCTAATAGTTTTAGGGTCATTATCAATAATGGGTAGAACAAAACTAGATGAAAAACTAGGTGGAATATACCTTTATGTTTTCCTTCTTTCCCAAATTGATCTCCTAAAGGTTGGAGTTTGAGGTTCTTCCTCTTATAGTCCGTCTTCTTTTATTGAGTTATTTTTCCATCCTCCAAACCAAACTTTATTATCTCTAGTTGTTATTCCCTTGGTTTGACTTACTATTTAGGAACAACTTTAACCTTTCTCCTAGGGTTAGGTTTTGGAGGATTAGGGTTTTCCTTTGTTTCTGAATAATATATATTCTTTCGAGCCCCATTGTAAGGGGGAGTTTATATTTCGATGGCCACCACATCTCTTCTCAGAGATAAGCTACCAAGCGCCCTAACTAGTTTATTTCCATTATCTTTGTAAGAATATTTCCGGTATATGATATTAATGAAATGAAGTCTTATTTATGTTGCATCTCTACGTTTATGTGTATTTCTGTAATTCCTCGCGTTCGTTCATAAACATCTGGATCATAAATGACCAAGTCCTAGGAAGAATACTATAAATTAGTATGTCCATAAGCATCAGGAGGCTAACATTGGACGAGGATTAAACATTTCTGAGATGCAAGAGATGGCGCATTGAGATTTTTCTCTTGTGGTTCAATGAACATGCTCAGGAGTTATGGAGCAAGTAATTTGGATGGTCTCAGAGTTGGTTGGGAGGAACAACATTCCCACTCTTGTTTTCCCAAAGCGTTGGTGCCAGGTTTCTACTTTACATTTTAAATGTTGTAGATTATATTTTCTTAGATCTATAGTTTTCTAAACTCTAAGTGTTATCGATCTGATTATGGTTGTTAAACTTTTAATTAATGGAGTAAATTATTTAGTATTCATATGCACCAAAGTAGTTATATTCGACTGTTTATTCCCTATATGCATCGTTGTTTCAGATGTCTTTTCGCTATGTATGTTAAAGTTAAATTAGCAATTAGTTTACAATGTTTGGTTATTATAATAGATATGTATTCTTCTAATTAGACAAATGAATCCAATTTAAGCAACGAGTATCTACCTAAATATAATACACAAACTTATAAACACTAGATTAAAGTTAGTATATAGATCTGTAGCTTAGTTTAACTATAGACATGAATCTCTTTTTAATAATATTTGTAATATTATATCATAAGAAGTTATCTAAGTTTAAATATCGATTAAAGGATATGTATGAAGAAGCATGGAAGAAATATAGTATTACTATATAGATTCATGATCAAACCTTGATCTAAATAATCTTATAGCAAATCATATTCACAAGCGGACCCCTTATCTATAGGTATCTTAAATCCCATTTATTTTCCCTTTAACGCTACAACTTTACAAAGATCAAGCTCAAGGATCGAAGATCCACAGTTTTAATTATAAGCAGATTTTATACTCTACAGTATAGCTGAAGAATCGTTATTATTAATACCATCAAACATATCAAACTACTTACAAGTCGCGGGATCAAATCCCTTTTTAACAAAGTATATCTTAATTATTAGATCGATGTTAAAATCATCAATAGGAAATAAACCACATAGAATCTATCCAAATCCATTGGTTACGAAAACCCTCATATTTTACTCATTACGACAAAGGACTTGACGAAGGTCCAATACCACTTCGTGAATTCCAAACAATGTAGTTAATATTCTAGCTATAAATTTTAAAAAGAATAACTTACATCCTGAACTAAAAACAATCATCATAGAGGCAGAGCCTTATAATTCCAGTTTAATATCTCCTACTGAGGTTACGATATCAAACCCCGTAACTACTTGGGATTAAAAACATTGGATCGAAAATCCTTTCGGTTACAACCACTCACAGATTCTGAGTAACAATCATAAAAATCAAAATATGATTATGTAGATATCACATAGGATTATTTTGATAAGGATCAAGTTAACTTTAAAACAAATAAAACGAAAAGTAACTAACTATCTACAAAATCGCAAGGGTAGCAACGACCATTCTTTTATTTTCTAGTAAAGAAACATATAACATGGTTTTTAGAATATATTTTAAATATCTTCATTGTTAACAACAAGAGTTATACACAAATAATTTAAAAACAGAACTATGGAAACATTTTCCTCTATGTCCATAAGACCATTACAGTTGGCAGCCGAGGGTTTAGATATAAACCTCACTTTCATCTTTAAAAACAAAACATATAAACTGTTTAAACAGTCCAATATGGTCGTAATTCCAATTCAAAATGGATAGCATCTTTGCGCAGGTTATATATTTATGCTTACAAGCTAAAAAAGGAATAAATATTTACAAAGCCTCAAACATTAACAGGTCTTAACCACCGAGTGTTTCAGACAGTAAAACCATTGAAGATGGTGGCCTTGTTCTTAAACCATTTAATACACATGCAAAATCCTAGACCCAAGTAACCTTAAACACATAGATTAGATTAAACAAGAAACTTATCCTAAAGTTGCTACCACCTGTGGAAACCTCACGACCCTGCTTTTGGGTCCTGCAACCTCCAAACAAAAAGGGGATTAACATATACATACTAGAAGAAATTGTAAAAACCTTTATAAAGCAATTAAGGTTGAGAATACTTACACAGGAATCTTAAGACACGCACCTGGGAAAAGGTGACCCCGTCGCCTTCCTCCTAGCTCCAAAACCTGCAAGACAACCCAGAAGAAGTTAGTTTTAACTTTAAAACATTTACAAACTAAACTCGCTAAAACTTACAGGGTCATAATTTCTTACCATGACGTTGGGTGTGGGTGGCCAAAGGTCGGCTCCTCCGAGTGTCCTTATCCATCCAGATCTACAAAAAAAAGAAAACAATTATCAGTCAAGGAGAACCAAGTTTGACATTGAACCAAACAAAGGTTGCAGCGAAAGTTCTTTACCTTATCTGCCAAAGAAACTCGTGCACCAGATGGTCATGTTCGACGGCTTGTTGGAGCTCGATATCAATGGGCCATCGGCGAGGTAAAACTATAGAGTACTCACCACCTCAGAAAAGAACCAGAACTAGTAAACACGGTGACAAATTCATGGAAGAAACAAAAATATTTGCAGAGCTCAGTTCTCAACTAGACTTTTGACAAACAAAAACAACAATAACACATCCCTTAGACCAAGTGAAGGTATTAACAAACCCTATCACCTCTCATCGTTATCACCGTCTAGGTGTAGGGAAGACTGAATTCCTGTACTGCCTCGTGGACCTGGTTGCGCTGTCAACTCACAGCCAAGCCATGCTACGATTACAATCCCAAAAGTTCCAATTAATTTGCATGGATGAATGTTATTACAACAAATAATTGCAAATACAATTCTTGGATATTGCGCTAATTACAACTATACCATAAATCAAAGTGGGACTAAAAAACTTAAATCATATTCCAAACAAAACCATAGAACATGCGGGTCAACCCTGGTACAAACCATAATGCATTAATCTTTTTACAAACCTTCACATGATGGGTTTTGGACTAATGCCATCGTGTTGTTGAACTAATTCCATCGTATTCATGGCTAGTTGCTTACCCTTCCCTAAGGTTCAGGAAGTAGTCTTAACATAAGAGTTAGGGCAACACTTAAAACATTAAAATATCTAAATGATGCATAGCCATAACCTTAGCGCTAGGATCAAACAAGTTCAATCACCCTTTGTTATTATATCAATATAACCTTGTTATAGCATAACCAATAGTATAAGCATGTGTTGAAGATAAGTTTGAAAACTACGAACGATGATCAAGCATGTATGACAATATTTATGCAACGGATGTCTAAGGCCTCTTTCAATGCATTAAAACGAGACTGCACCTTCATGCATAAATAACCTTGTCACCTTTATTTTTAATCATATAAATATCTGCATGGAAAACATGATTGTGCAAACCCTAAGTCCCACATTTAGGAACATGTCATTACATATATGGTAATACCTACGCCATGTAAGCAAAACCTTAAAGGTAAATGGTAGGCTGGGTCAAGACAGGTATAGTATCCCATGCCTAACCCAAAGATAAACTTTTAAGTAAGCAGAATTAAACACAGTACATCACCTGAAGGAGTATGGACAAAGATTCTAGAAGGAACTGGCCATCCTTTTTATCAGCAATTCCTGTTGTAAGCAATAGGAAAACTGATTTTAGAACCAACATTAAAATAAACATAGAATGTTGCTAAAGTAATAGGTAAAACTAACACATGCAATTTTTTTTATGCACGATTTTTAGGTGTGTTACATAATGGTATCAGAGCACGGTTTCAACACTAGGCCTAAATAAGCTCAACACAAAAAACTATGGAAAACGAAAAACTAACTATTGTTTATTTATTTTTTTTAAATCTCTTACACACAACAAAGAGAAGGAAAAATATATTTTGCAGGAAATATGGCAGATGCGGTAATGTCTGCAAATAAGGAACATCACCCGGAATGACCTTTAAATAATGATGAGGGTAACTTAAAGGATGGAGAGTTCTAGGTAGATATAAACTAAATTCAGGACAATAAATCTGAATTAAAATAGACTATTAACGAACCAAGATCTGAATTAAGAAAGGTTAAGAAAGTTAACGAGCGAATTTTGAAGGCTTAAGAAAAACTGAACACTATCTTGTTAACAAAAATACATAATGAAGAAAAAGATAAAATAAAGAATCTGAACAAGAAGTGCCTAAAACTTCCCTGTACAATAAACGTAAGGGTAGAAAGCTGGAAATTTCCAGCCATAACCTTGACACATTAAGTGAAGAGTCAGTTAAACACCACATAAAATCGCAAGAGTCAAGCAAAAGAAGTGACGATAATAAAAAGAAGAAAAAATACAAACCCTATGAGGAAATCTCTGGGGAGTTCAAAAAAATCAAACCACCCATGTTTAATGGGGAAATCGAGAAGGGCGAAGAGGAAGAGGCCTGGCTATCCGGAATGAAAAATTACTTCCAAATATATAATTAATCAAATGAGTTGAAGGAAAAAATGGCCATCTATAATCTGAGCAGAAAGGCAAATATATGGTGGAAAGACATAAAGAAAGTTAGGGGTATAAAATAGAGGTATGTGACCTAGAAAACTTTTAAAAACTCTTTAAAAGAAAATATTTTTCTGAACAGTATTATGAAGAAAAAGCTAAGGATTTTTATGAATTAAGGCTAGTGGCCATGACAATGAAAGAACTATGTGGTAAGTTATTAAGCTTACTTCGCTATGTCCCCTACATAATTGATGAGAAACCAAAGATACAATGGTTCCTCAGTTGTTTTCCCCTCATGTTTAAAGAATGGATTGAATATGACAATCCAAGAACACTAGAGGAAGCGATGAGGAATGCAAATTTCTGTTACGACCGGAATAAAAACAAAAGAGAAAATATGTCTTCTTGGAAGAATAAAAGACCCAATAATTATGATCTTAAAAAGAAACAAAATAAATTCCATAAGAATTCAGGGAATAACTATAGGGGGTACCAGGGAAATAATTATAAAAAATTTAAACCCCAAAACTCTGCTATAAAAGAACCTTCAACTGTTCCTAATAAAAACTTAGCATAGAAAGAACCTTTAAAATGCTGGAGTGTGGAGGACCGCACTACTTTAAAGACTGCCTAGCAAGTAAAAATAATTTTAATGTACATTCTATACAAGAAGTAGTCACAATTGGAGACATGGCAAGGAGCATGCCCAGAATCTGCGTTGCACTGGAAAATTGGCAAGCAGAAAACTAGACCTCTATGGTCGAAATTGAAGGTATGATAAACAATCAACCTATCTCTATCTTAATTGATCCATGCAAAATTCTGAGTTATATTTCACCTAAAATAGTTGATTTATGCAAATTAGTACCTGAAAAGTTTGATAAGTCTTGGCTAGTACAGTTAGCCACAGGTACAAAATGAAAGTCTGTAAAAATGGTAAGATAATGTTGAATGATTTCCTTACGCATTTGAATGTAAATGTATTTCCTTTAGGATCCTATGATCTATTAATATGAATGGATTGGCTATAAGAGCATAAAGTTTTGCTAAACTATTTTGATAAAACATTTACATGTATTGATAATAATGGAAATAATATAAAAGTGAAAGGAATTCCTAGGAAGGTAACCATCAGAGATATCTCTGCTTTGCAAATGAAAAAGTCAGTAAGAAAAGGATGTAAAGTATTTGCAGTTTATATAATGAATGATAAAGAAAATGATATGAAACCTAAACTGGAAGACATACCTATTTTAAAGGAGTTCGAAGATATATTTTTGGAAGAAGTCCCCGAACTTCCTCCGAAAAGAGATATAGACTTCACAATCGATCTAATACCTGGAGTGGTACCAGCATCAGAAGATCCATATCGAATGAATATAATAAAACTCACATAACTAAAACCACAACTACAAGAACTAATCAATAAAAAGTACATTCGACCAAGTGTCTCCCCCTAGGGAGCATCGGTCTTGTTTTTGAAAAAGAAATACAAAACACTAAGATTATGTATAGATTACAGTCAATTAAATAAAATGACTATTAAAAAACGATACCTAGTTCCTCGGATAAATGATCTGTTCGATTAATTCCATGGACCAACTATCTTTTCAAAAATAGATTCAAGGTCGGGTTATCATCAAGTGTGAATAAAAGATGAACATATATTTAAAACAACATCTAGGACTCGCTATGGTCACTATGAGTTTGTCTCAATGCCCTTTGGGTTGACAAATACACCTTATACGTTCATGTGTTTAATGAACAACATATTAAGTAACTGTCTAGAGAATTTTGTAGTTATATTCATTGATGACATACTAATCTACTCTAAGAATGAACAAGAACATGAATAACATCTAAAAATAGTTTTGCAAGTACTAAGAAAACAACAACTTTACACAAAATTCAGTAAGTGCGACTTCTTTAAAGACACGATTCAATGCCTCGGACAAGTAGTGTCCAAAGAGGGAATCTCGGTCGACCTAGACAAAGCAAAGGCCATCATGGAATGGTCGGTTCCTAAGAACGTATCTAATATCAGATCATTCATGGGGATTAGCGGATACTACCAGAAGTTCATTGAAGGCTTTGCAAATATTTCCTACCCTATAAAATCATTACAAAAGAAAGGAAAGAAGTTTGAGTGGACTAAAAAGTGTGAGGAAAGTTTTAACAAATTAAAACACTTGTTAACCACCACCCCGATATTAAAAATTGCTGATCCATTCAAGGATTTCGTCGTATGTACCGACGATTGCAATGAAGGGTTAGGTGGAGTCTTATTACAAGATAATTATGTTGTGGCTTATGAATCCAAAAAACTAAAAGATCATGAGAAAAACTATGCTACACATGATTTAGAACTTGCTGCTATAATTTACGCCATAAAAATGTGGCGAAATTTCTTAATTGGAAGAATTTTTTTACTTGTGTCGGATAACATAAACCTTAAATATTTAATTGATCAACGGAATTTGAGTGCAAGACAAGCCAGATAACTGTCCTTTCTAAGTGAGTATGACTTCGAAACAAAACATATTGAAGGAAAAGAAGATAAAGTGGCTGACACTTTAAGTCGTCACGCAAATTGACTGTTTGCAAGCAACAACTATGAATATGATTTGGAAAATCAGATTCTAAGCGCTGGAATTTCCGATTAAGAATATCAATTGTTAAAAGAAAAGAGTGCTAAAAATGAACAAAATCAAATAAAAACATATTTCAACCTAAACGAACAAGTACTATTGCTGCATAAAAACAGGATGTACATACCAAACATCGCATAAATTAAATTGACAGTCCTGGATGAACTACATAAAAGACCATACTCGGGGCATCCGAGTTATGAGAAAATGATTACCATGATCATAAAATATTTGTTTTGGCCAAATATGAAAAAGGAAGTGGCTGAATACTTAGCTGGATGTTTCGAATGTCAGCAAGTTAAAGAAGAGCATCAACATCCCGCAAGATTATTGCAGCCACTACCCATTTCAGAATGGAAGTGGGAGACAATCGGTATGGATTTCATCTCCGAAATTCCCAATAATTTCAAACAACATGATTCCATCATTGTTGTGGTTGAAAAATTAATCAAAGCACCTCATTTTATACTTGTTAAATCTACCTACAAAGCTGTTAATATTGCAAACATCTTCATGAAAGAAATATTCAAGTTACATGGCGTGCCGAAATTAATAGTCTCAGACAGAGACACAAAGTTTACAAGTAATTTTTGGAAAGCCTTGGTTAAAGGTTTGGGTACCCGGTTAAACATCAGTACCTCGTATCATCCACAAATAGATGGGTATAGTGAAAGAGTAAACTAGGTTCTAGAAGACATGCTAAGAATGTATGTTATGGACAAACCAGGTAAGTGGGAAAACTACCTACACTTAGATTAATTTGCTTATATTAATAATTTCCAAGTTTCTACAGGTACGAGTCCATTTGAAATATTATATGGGCATAAGTGTAATACTCCAATCTCATGGAGAATCCCTGCTGATAGATTAATGTTAGGACCTAATTTATTAAAAGAAATGGAGCTAACCGTGAAACATGTACAATAAAATTTGAAAAAAGGCCAAGATAGGAAGAAGAGCTATGCTGATCTAAAAAGAACTCCTAGAGAGTTCCAGGTGGGTGATCATGTATATATTAAGTTTTGGAAATATAGATTATAGTTGTCATTTATGTCAAAAGGAGTTTAGATATGACAAAGGAATAACCAAGGACATGATGGCAGAGTGAACTCAGTATAAGTCAAAGGAAAGACAAAGGTAGTGATGACATGGGATGGATGATGAAATGACAGATATGATGACATAGAATAAATGGAAAATTAGTAAGAGACATTGCCTATGATGACAAAGCAGATGATGTGACATCATTCTAGATAAATATGACAATTGGTGAAAATCAAGAAATTGACTAAGTATGGATAAATAGTCAAAACTAGTCTAAGAGGGTCTAAGAGAATGAACTCCATAAATCATAGGTTAGAGTAAATGCCTACAACACATAGGGGTCTTGTATAATTTTTTTATCTCTATCTGACCATGTCTTCAGATTGTCTTGGAAGTAGTTGAGGAAGAAGTTATGGAACTGCCAAAAGCGTGTTTTAGGAAGATTGGACCAGACTAAGAAATTTGTCTAAATGTCATAAAAAAAGGTTGGAAGACTATTTTCAAATGTCCTCCAGAATATGTGTGTGTGTCAGTAAGATCTAAAGATGACATGATCCTGTTCCTTGATGAACTGGCTATCCAACCATGGAGTGAGTTTACTTCCGGGTGTTCACACGTGCGAGTTATCAACCTATCAAAACTAAGAAAAATGTTAGTTTGCATGTTGAGATTAAAATTAGCTTAGTGTTAAAAAAAAAGAAATAGTAAATGAAGACGAGTTCCACAAAGAATCATAGATCCGACGGTCAGGAAGCATCCCACACGAGATTTGACGGTTAAAGATCAGTTCTGCAAAGGATAGGCGGAAAAGGTGAAGTCCCACAAAAGAGTATAGATCAATGGATAAGATCTATCCCGCAATAGATCGACGATGCGAAAAAAGCGTAGCGAGAAATCCATTACGAAAATAGAAAAGTAGAAAGGAGATAAGTTCCGCAAAAGATCAAGATCAG
Organism: Pseudotsuga menziesii; assembly: GCA_001517045.1. Lineage (NCBI taxonomy): Eukaryota > Viridiplantae > Streptophyta > Pinopsida > Pinales > Pinaceae > Pseudotsuga > Pseudotsuga menziesii. Next base: position 926,665 of record LPNX010555681.1, on the reverse strand, counting down.
ATGGATGAGAATAGATCCGCAAGGAGATCGACGATAGAGAATGATTTCCACACAAAGAAAAGTGGAAGGCACAAAATCACGAAAAGACTGTAGGAAATGTCACAGTTCCACATTTTGCATCGCACGATCCGGAAGATCGATGGTCAAAAAGACATCCGTGAAATATCGACAGCGCAGAAAGGTTAGTGTGGAAAACGAAAAGCGAAGAAGTGCGAAAGCAATGTTTGATATTTTGAGAACCTACACTCTACATCCCGCTTCCCGGAAGATCAACGGTCAAGAAGGATCCCACAAGAGATCAACAGTACAAAACAATTGGGGCAGAAAGATTAGTGCGGAAGTTGAAATATCGAAATGACATTATGGAAAAGTCACAAACCCACATCTTATCAGAGATCAACGGTCACAAAGAAACTAGCAGGAGATCAACGGTGCGAAACAATTGAGGCGAAAATACTAAGTGCAGAAATAAATTTTGAGAAATGCCATGGTTTGACAATCCACATATCGCATCCCATATTAGATCTATGGTTAGGAAACAATCTGGGATAAAGATCGGTGCCTCAGGATGAGTGAGTAAAGATAATAGCGTGGAAAGACATTTTGAGTTCTACATTCAAGAAGAAGCTTGAAATCATATCAATGACTCAAGGTGATTTCCGAAATAGAGACTGCGGAAGAACGCAACTAAAATTTTAAACTATAAATTGATTAGCAGGAGTTTAGGGAATGTCTGTAGGGAGCCCACATAGGATAAGATAGCATGAGAAATCCTATAGGGAAGAAAGAGAATCCCACATAGGACATGAGGAAGCTCGTTGCCTGTAAATGGAAGGTAATTCAGTGTAAGGAAATCTACAGGGAGCCTGCATAGAAAGAGAGCTCGCAGGTCTGAAGATGGTTTGTCAATTAAGTAATTGATTAAAGAAGTTTAAACTAGTAAACAAAATTAAGAATGAGGAACAAAGAAATGAAAGAGCATGTTGGTTTGGAAAATGTGTGTTTGTCTATATTAAAGAGGCATGAATAGATTTGAAAAGGTATGTTGCTGTATTGATTTTGAGAAGAAGTATTTAAGCAGAAGATTGAAGTAGAAGAAAGGTGTCTCTCTCATCCATATCTATGCATCCAAAGCATAAGACAAAGACCAAATGAGAGTAACAAGAGACAATGTTTTTAAGAAGATATGTAAGTTTAATAATATCAAATTAGGGTGGCAGGGTGGTGCTAGGGAAGGTTACATGCCTGCAAGGAGGCCTTAGCCTCCTTCTAGTAGTGGCTGGAGAATCAGTGTATTAGTGTATCCTTGTTTGTAGGTGCAGACAAAAACCAGGCTGTGGGTGCATCATTCAGTAGTGGCTGAGAAACTTGGGGATAACTTGGGGATTGTGGTATCCAATAAGTGGGTGCTTGCAAATAACTATTGTATATTGTAAAAAGAAAGTTTTGCAGATAATAGAAACATGTTGGTGGTTTACCTTATTAGGGTTCCACAATAAAATATGTGTTCTTTGTATATTTTTGATTCAATGTTTTGATTAAAGTTTAATTTTAAATGGTAAAAAGTCAACAATATTGATTCACCCCCCTTCTCAGTATTGACCAGCTATCAACAATTGGTTTTAGAGTTGGATCCTTCACTAACAGTTTAACCACTAGAAGGAAGATCCTATTAAAAACCACTATGGATCAAAAAGAAGAGATTTACACATAAAATGGATCTCTAATACTTGGAAAAGAAGAATATGTATTTTGGAGTACAAGAATGGAAATTTATCTGAAGGCATTGGAACCTGGTGTATGGAATGAAGTGATCATTGATTACATCCCACCAAAGAGAATAAGGACTCTAGCTCAAAATAAATCCAAGAAAAATAATGCAAATGCAATAGAGGCCATATTAGATGGAATATATCAATCTATCAAAAGAAATATTGGACCATGTGTCTCGTCCAAGGAACTCTAGGTAAAAGTGGAAAAGCTTTATTCAAATAAAGAGATAGCACAAACAAACCTTTCTATTTGCAAGTATGATAGTGAAGGTATAACTGGAGATGAAGAAAACCTACTCATAGGGACAAAAACTCAAACTTCAAAAGATAATTCAGATGTGGAAAGAGAGGTGAACTTAGAAATATAACTCATAAGTGCCTTTGAAGAATTGAGAAAAAGCAGGTGGGAGAACAAGTCTTTGGAAGAAATTTTTTCAAAGTATCAAAGAGAGCAGAATTCAAATGAAGAGGAATTCAAGTCCCTCTGAGAAGAACTGTACATTGCAAGACAACAAGCGATGGCTAGCATGGAAGAGGCTGAGAGCCTAAAAAGGGAAGTTGCTAACTTCAAGAAAGAAAGAAAGATGATGGAATACCACATGGAAGAGATCGAGATATTAAGACAAGAAGTTTCTAACCTCAAAAAGGAGATACATAAGCTAGAATACCAGCATACCATTAATGAGAGGATCAAATACAAAATACAAAAACTAAAAAACTTGAAGAAGAAGTTACTTTTCTTAGGAAGAAGCTTGATGAGGAAACTATTAAAACAAAGTTTGAGAATAGTTCAAATGTTTTAGATGACACCTTGAGGAGACACAAGCCATCAAATGATAAAACTAGTTTAGGGTATGACAATGAAAGGAAGACAAAATGTTCCTCCTTCACTAACCATGAAAGAAATAATAGAAGAGGTTGTGCTAATGTACTAAAGATTCCAATTAAGAATATTCATAATTCTTCCCCCTCATCCCATTATAGTGATAGAACTGGAATGATACTTAATAGACCAAGGACAAGCAGGGTCCAACAAATATTTCCTGGTCATTGTTATACATGTCATAATTTTGGACATATGGATAGAGAATGTAAGTTAAGGAAAAATTCTTCAATAAAAGTCCAAGAACAAAGGAAGGGATGGAAGAGGATGGAAGCTGTTAATCAGAAAAGTCAAATATTTCTCAAATATGAAGAAAGTTTCTATGGCTATTGTCACTACTGTCACAAGTTTGGTCACAAGGTTGTTGATTTGAAAACCAAGAGAAAATATCTAAGTAAGGAATCCAAGAAACAAACAAGGTCAGTAAATAGGGTACCTCATGGGAATATTTGGAAAAGAAAGGAAGACTCCAAAATATAGAAGAAACAAAGATTTCAAGCATCAAAGAAGTTTCCCAAGATGATGAGTAGAATAATAGTGTTGTAGATGAGAATGGCATCCATTATGATGGAAATCAAGATGGAGATGTAAAAGAATACACCGATGAAGATGAATATGAAGGTGATGAATAAGGATATAGTGATGATTGTGGGACTCTTTTCTAAAGACCTCTGATGATTTATAGTGAACCCTGAAAATGACATTCAGAGGGATCATATACTCAGGGGGAGTTAAAGTCAGAAAATTCCAATTGGTATCTAAATATTAATGAGGTTCTGTAGGTAATGAAGATCTAAATGCACATGATTAAGGAATCTTGGTAAAGGCAAAGGAAGGTTAACTTATAGGAAAGACCATTGGATGGGTAGAGGAAGATATATCTATGGTCCTGAAGGATTCCATTGTTTTAACATACAAGGAGAAATAAATTTATCAGATCCGCAAAATTAGTTGGAGCCTACGCATTTCAACGATGCAGATCCAGGGAAGAATAGATATACGGTGAAAAATAAATCCATTAGTTAAACTTGCACGGAGAAATTCAGAATGGATATTTGCAGAATTAGGAAGGGACCACATATTCCAATGGTCCAAATGAAAGCATGGTTTATGTCAATGACTATGAGCCATTTCGCTGGGTAAAATAGCACGAAGAAAGAGAATCATGAAGGGCATGATATTTGATGAAATCCACCCTATGATATTTAAGGTCCACCATCGAACTAGATCGGGCGGTCCTTTAGTATTTTCGTTGAAAAACTAGCATTTAGTTAATTGCTGGAGATGTGAGGGAAATATGTATGAAATCCAGTTCACCGAAGGTTGGAATTCTACTTGTCATTGAAACGCTGCCTGTGGGACCATTGGTCGGGTGTGGTTAATTTAGCAGTTCTACCAAATTTAGAACCATACTAAATCTAGTGACAACCCATCTAAATAATGTTATCTCAGACCAAGGATTATGTGAAGATCTCTTGAAGAGAACAATTTACATAATACAGTTAAAAAAAATAGTGTGTGGAAGAAAATGTTGAGTGTAAACTCTGTCAAAAAAATGTTGGCAAAAAAGAGGAAGTATAATGATAGGGGGAGTCCATGGATCTATCATTTAAGTTATCATTCAAGAACCTGTTGCAATAAAGGATATTTTAAGATAAATGATAATACATTGATTAAATACCAAGTTCAATTAACAAAGGGGAGATATGATGACAGGGGGAGTTGTCTGAAAGAAGAAAGATAGGAAATTCTATATCAAAATGGGTACAACAATGGTATAACAGGTTATCCTTTGTCATTGTTGTCAAAGGGGGAGAATGTTTAGGTGTTGCCATCAATGCAAAAGGGGGATATTGTTGGAAATATGGATTATAGTTTTCATTGATTTCAAAAGAAGTTCAGTGATCACAAAGGAATAACCAAGGACATGATGGCGGAGTGAACTCGATAAGTTAAAGGAAAGATAAAGGTAGTGATGACATGGTATGGATGATGAAATGGTAGATGTGATGACATAGAATAAATGGAAAATTAGTAAGAGAAATTTCCTATGATGACAAAGCAGATGATATGACATCATTTTGGAGAAATATGGAAATTGGTGAAAATCAGATAAATAGTCAAAACTGGTCTAAGAGGGTCTAAGAGAATGACCACCCTAAATCATGGGTTAGAGTAAATGCATGCACCACATAAGGGTCTTGTAGAATTGTGTTCTCTCTATCTAACCATGTCTTCATATTGCCTTGGAAGTAGCCGAGGAAGAAGTTATGGACCTGCCAAAATAGTGTTTTAGGCTGATTGGATCATACCAAGAAATTTGTCTAAATGTCATAAAAAAAAGTTTGAAGACTATTTTCAAATGTCCTCTAGAATATGTGTGTGTGTCACTAAGATATAAAGATGACATGATCTTGTTCCTTGATGAACTGGCTATCCAATCATGGAGTCTGTTTACTTCCAAGTGTTCACACATGTGAGTTATCAACCTATCAAAACTAAGAAAAATGTTAGTTTGCATGTTGAGATTAAAATTGACTAAGTGTTAAAACAAAGAAATAGTGAATGAAGATGAGTTTCGCAAAGAATCATAGATATGACGGTCAGGAAGCATCCCGCACGAGATCCGATAGTTAAAGATCAGTTTCACAAAAAATAGACGAAAAAGGTAAAGTTCCACAAAAGAGTATAGATCAATGGTTAAGATCTATCCCACAATAGATCGACGATGCAGATAAAGCGTTGTGGGTTATCCATTACAGAAACAAAAAAGTGGACAAGAGATAAGTTCCATAAAAGATCAAGATCGTACGACTGAGAATAGATCCACAAGGAAATCGACGACGGAGAATGATTTCCATGCAAAGAAAAGCGAAAGGCGCAGAATCATGAAAAGACTATAGTAAATGTCACAGTTCTGCATTCCACATCCGGCGATACAGAAGATCGACCATCAGAAAGACATCCACGAAAGATCGACGATGCGGAAAGGTTAGTGTGGAAAATAGAAGGTGAAGAAGTGTGAAAGCAATGTTTGAGATTTTGAGAACCCGGACTCCGCATCATGCATTCCGAAAGATCAATGGTCAAGAAGGAGCCCGTAGGAGATCAACGGTGTGGAACGATTAGGGCAGAAATATTAGTGCAGAAGCAGAAATATTGAAATGAAATTATGGAAGAGTCACAAACCCGCATTCCGCTATCCGCATCTTATCCAATATCAATGGTCACAAAGAAACCCGCAGGAGGTCAATGATGCGAAATAGTTGAGGTGGAAAGACTAAGTGCAGAAATAAATTTTGATAAATTTCATGGTTCGGTAATCCACATACTGCATCCCATCTCATATCTACAGTCAAGAAACAATCCGGGATAAATATCAACGGCTCAAGATGAGTGCGAAAAGATGACTATGGAAAGCTAATAGTGTGGAAATACATGTTTGAGATATATGGTCAAGAAGAAGCCCGAAATCAGATCAATGGCCTGGGGTGATTTTGGAAATAGAGACTACGAAAGAACGTGATTGAAAAGTTAAACTGTAAATTGATTAACATGAGTTTAGAGAATGTTCGTAGGGATCCCGTAGAGGAGAAGATAGCATGAGGAATCCTACAGGGAAGAAAGAGAAGCTCGCCACCTGTAAATGGAAGGTAATCTAGCATAAGGAAATATATAGGTAGCCCACAGAGGAAGAGAGCTCACAAGTCTGAATATGGTTTGTCAATTAAGTAATTGATAAAATAAGTTTAAACTAATAAACATAATTAAGAATGAGGAACAGAGAAATGAAAGAGCATGTTGTTTTGGAAAAGGTGTGTATGTCCAGATTGAAGAGGCATGAATAGATTTGAAAAGGTATGTTGTTGTATTGATATTGAGAAGAAGTATTTAAGCAGAAGATTGAAGTAGAATAAAGGTGTCTCTGTCATCCAGATCTATGCAGCCGAAGGATAAGACATATATCAAAGGAGAGTAATAAGATATGGTGTTTTTAAGAAGATATGGAAGTTTAATAACATCAAATTAGGGTGGTAGGGTGGTCCTAGGGAAGGATACACGGCTGCAAGGAGACCTCATCCTCCTTCTAGTAGTGGCTGGAGAATCAGGGTATTGGTGTATCCTTGTCTATAGGTGCAGACAAAAACTAGGGTGTGGGTGAATCCTTCAGTAGTGGCTGAGAAAATTGGGGATTGTGGTCTCCAACAAGTGGGTTGTTGCAAATAACTATTGTATATTGTAAAAACAAAGTTTTGCAACTAATAGAAACATGTTGGTGGTTTACCTTATTAGAGTTCCACGATAAAATATGTGTTTTGTGTATCTTGTTGATTCAATATTTTGATTAAAGTTTAATAAGTGGCTTAAATGGTAAACGTAAAGAATATTGATTCACCCCCCCCTCTCAGTATTGACCAGCTATCAACATAAAGGAAAATCTCAAGAAAATCTCTTTAAGACTGGGAAAGTATTCAAAACTGGCACCCAGGTATTGTGGGCCATTTGAAATTTTAGCTAAAGTGGCGTTGGTTGCATACCATTTAGCTGTACCACCAAATATCAAAGTTCATAATGTATTTCATGTTTCTATATTGAAAATATATATTCATGATAATTCTCATGTGATTGATTGGAATGTAATCCAGGTGGAACCTGAAGGAGAGTTCCAAGTGGGGCTGGAGCGCATTCTCGACAAGAGAGAACTTTTACTCTGGAATCGTACCATCGGACAAGTCAAGGTGCAATGGAAGCACCTTGGTCCAAAAGAAGCTACTTGGGAGCTGGAAAATAAAATGCAGGAGGAATATCTATACTTATTCCAAGAGGATGTCATGGAAGAATGAAACGAAGTTATAACACTGAGGATGATGTTATCTTCTAAGGGGAGGTGTATGTAACACCCCCATAATTATTTATTATCAGTAATTCTGCTAAAAATACTTTATTATTATTTTATTATTTTTTGATAAAAATGTTAAGAATAAAACATTTTGTAATCAAAACAATTTTATTTAATAAAATATGATGAAAGGGGACAAGAGTGGATATAGTTGTTGAATAGTGTTTGCTGACCCACAAGAGGAAAAATACAAGTGGAAAAGACCACTGACTGAGAACTAAGGATGTAGTAGGCATCATCCCCTAAAATCAGGTCACAACTCCTAGTTGAGTGCTAAAGAGCAGGAGGCTCATAAATGACCAAGTCTTAGGAAGAATACTATAAATTAGTATGTCCATAAGCAACAAGAGGCTAGAATTGGATGGGGATTAAAAATATATGAAATGCAAGAGATGGCGCATTGATATTTTTCTCTTGTGGTTTAGTGAATCGGATCGAGCATTCTGGAGCAGGTGACTTGGCTGCTCTGGGAGTTTGTTGGGAGGAACAACATTCCCATTCTTGTTTTCCCAAAGCATTGCTGCCAGGTTTCTACTTTATATTTTAAATGTTGTAGATTATAATTTATTAGATCTATAATTTTCTAAACTCTAAGTGTTATTGATCTGATTATGGATGTTACACTTTTAACTAATGGAGTAAATTATTTAGTATTCATATGCACCAAAATAGTTATATTCGACTGTTTATTACCTGTACGCATCGTTGTTTCAGATGTATTTTCGCTATGTATGATAAAGTTAAATTAGCAATTAGTTTACAATGTCTGGTTATTATAATAGATCTGCATTCTTTTAATTAGACAAATGAATCCAATTTAAGCAACGCGTATCTACCTAAATATACTACATAAACTTCTAAAAGCTATATTAAAGTTAGTATATATATCTGTATCTTAGTTTAACTATAGACATGAATCTCTTTTTAATAATATTCGTAATATTATATCATAGGAAGTTATATAAGTTTAAATATCGATTAAAGGATATGTACAAAGAATTATGGAAGAAATATAGTATTACTGTATAGATTCATTATCAAACCCTGATATAAATAATATTATAACAAATCATATTCACAAACATACCGTTTATCTATAGGTATCTTAAATACCGTTTATTTTTCCTTTAAGAGTACAACTTTACAAAGATCAGGCTCAAGGATCAAAGATCCACAATTTTAATTATAAACAGATGTTATACTCTACAGTATAGCTGAAAAATAGCTATTATTAATACCATAAAACATATCAGACTACTTACAAGTTGCTAGATCAAATCCTTTCTAACACAGTATATCTTAATTATTGGATCGATGTTTAATTCATTGACAGGAAATAAACCACATAGAATCTATCCAAATCCATTGGATACGAAAACCCTAAGATTTTACTCATTATGGTAGAGGACTTGATGAAGGTCCAAGACCACTTCGTGAATGGAAAACATAGTAGTTAATATTCTAACTATAACTTTTAAAATGAATAATTTACAGTTTGAACTAAAAACAATCAACCTAGAGGCATAGCCTCGTAATTCCAGTTTAAGATATCCTACCAAGGTTGCGGGATCAAATCTCGTAACTACTTGGGATTAAAAACATTGGATCAAAAATCCTTTCGGTTACAACCACTCAGAGATTCAAAGTAACAATCATAAAAATCAAAATACGATTATGTAGATATCACATCGAATTATCCTGACAAGGGTAAAGTCAACTTTAAAACAACTAAAAAGAAAAGTAACTAACTATCTACATAATCACAAGGGTAGCAACGACCATTCTTTTATTTTCTAGTAAAGAATCATATAAGATGGCCGTGAGACTATCTTTTAAATATCAACACTGTTAACAACGAGAGTTATACACAAATAATTTATAAACAAAACTATGGAAACGATTTCCTCTATGGCCATAAGGGTCATTACAGATGGCGGCCGAGGGTTTAGATATAAACCTCACTTTCATATTTAAAAACAAAACATATAAACTCTTTAAACAGTCCAAGATGGTCATAAGTCCAGTTCAAAATGGCTACCATCTCTACGTAGGTTATGTGTTTATGCTTACAAGCCAAAAAAGGAATAAATCTTTACAAAGCATCAAACATTAACAGGTCTTAACCATCGAGTGTTACAGGAAGTAAAACCATTGAAGATGGTGGCCTTGTTCTTAAACCATTTAATATGCAGGAGAAATCCTAGACCCAAGTAACCTTAAACACAGAGGTTAGCTCAAACAAGAAACTTATATTAAAGTTGCAACCACCCGTGGAAACCTCATGACCCTGCTTTTGGGTCCTGAAACCACCAAACAAAAAAGGGATTAACATTTACATACTAGAATATATTGTAAATTTTTTTATAAAGAAATTGAGGTTGATAATACTTACATAGGCGTCTTAACATTAGAGGGAATTTGGGGTCTAAAATGGGCCTTATAACAAAACGTGCCAACAATAAATTTTGTTAGTTCGAATTCAAGAACCAATAGAATTTTAATAAAATGAGTCAACCGTAATGGTTGAATTGACATATTTGTCATAAAAGAAAACTACTTTTTTTGTTCGTATTTTCGACATATCTCCCTGTATTTTTACTCAAATTTCAAGCGAGAGAGCTCGTTGGATGCAGAATTTAATTTTGCACCCAACGAGTACCCACACTGCATACTTTTGATAGACCCCTCTACCCCAAAAATAAGAAATACTTAAAAAAACGTGATGATGATGGCATCATCACATTTTTCTAGGTATTTCTTGTTTTTGGGGTAGTGGGGTTTGTCAAAAGTATGCAGTGTGGGTACTCATTAGATGTGGAATTAAATTCCGCATCCAACGAGCTCTCCCGCTTATANAAAAAAAGTAGTTTTTTTCATTCTTCCTCCAAAATTAATAACTATTATTTTATTATTTTCCTTAGGAGGCCCATTTTAGACCTCAAATTTCCTCTAATGGACACGGGCCTGGGAGAATGTGACCCTGTCTCCTTCCTCCTAGCGCCAAAACTTGCAAGACAACCCACAAGAAGTTAGTTTTAAATTTTAAAACATTTATAAACGAAACTAGCTAAAAATTGCAGGGTCAGAATTTATTACCATGACGTTGGGTGTGGGTGGCCAAGGGTCGACTCCTCTGATCTCCCTTATCCCTCCAGGTCTACAAAAACAAGAAAACGATTATTAGTCAAGGAGAACCAAGTTTGACATTGAACCAAACAAAGGTTGCAATGAAAGTTCTTTAGCTTATCTGTTGAAGCAAATTATGCACCAGATGGTCATGTTCGATGGTTCGTTGGAGCTTGATATCGATGGGCCATCGATGAGGTAAACCTCCAAAGTACTTGCCACCTCAGAAAATAACTAGAACCAGTAAACACAATGACAAATTCATGGAAGAAACCAACATATTTGCAGAGCTCAGCTCTTGTCCAGACTTTCGACAAACACAAACAACAATAACGCAACCCTCAGGACAAGTGAAGGTATTTACAAACCTTATCACCTCTCATATTTATCATTGTCAAGGTGTAGGGATATTGAATTCTCGTACTGCCTCATGGACCTGGCCGCGCTGTCAACTCGCATCCAGGCCACACTATCATTACAACCCCAAAAGTTCCAATTAATTTGCACGGTTGAGTGTTATTGCAACAAAAAATTACAAATCCAATTCTTGGATATTGCGCTAATTACAACTGTACCATAAATCAACATGGTACTAAAAAACTTAATTCATATGCCAAACTAAACCATAGAACATGTGGGTCAACCCTGGTACAAACCATAAGGAATTAACCTTTTTACAAACCTTCACATTATGGGTTTTGGACTAATGCCATCGTGGTGTTGGACTAATGCCATCGTACTCATGGCTAGTTGCTTACCCTTCCCTAAGGTTCAGGAAGTAGTCTCAACATAATATTTAGGGCAACGCTTAAAACATTAAAATATCTAAATGATGCATAACCATAACCTTAGCGCTAGGCTCAAACAAGTTCAATCACCCCTTGTTATTATATCAATAGAACCTTGTTATAGCATAACCAATATTACAAGCATGTGTTAGAGATAAGTTTGAAAACCACGAACGCTTATAAAACATGTATGACAATGTTTACGCCACAAAGGTCTAATGCCTCTTTCATTGCATTAAAACTAGATTGTACCTTCATGCATAAATAACCTTGTCACCTTTACTTTTAATCATATAAATCTCTACATGACAAACATGCTTGTAAAAAACCTAAGTCCCACACTTAGGAACGGGCCGTTACATCTATGCTAAGACCTATGCCATGTAAGCAAAACATTAAACTAGATAAATGGAAGGCTGGGTCAAGACAAGTATAGTCTCCCATGCCTAACCCAAAGATAAAATTTTAAGTAAACATAGTTAAACACAGTACAACACTTGAAGGAGTATGACTGAATATTCCAGAAGGAACTGCCCATCCTTGTTATCAACAATTCCTGTCGTAAGTAGTAGGATAACATATTTTAGAACTAGCAGTAAAATAAACATAGAATGCTTCTAAAGTAATAGGTAAAACTAACACATGTAATTTTTTTTATGTACAATTTTTAGGTGTGTTACACATTACCAAGTAATGCTTGAAGGCCCTTCTCTCAATTATGTCCCGGTATTTGATGCCATAACATTGTCTTCTCTCCAAGGACAATAAGGGTCATGTATTCTTCATTTTTATCCTAAGGAACAATGGAATTGCTACACCCTTCATTAAAAGTGATTCCCAATAGCTTGTACAGTGTTCCTATCTAAACCCATAATCAACATCATTGTTCCTCGAATCATCTTGGATGTGTCCTTTTCAAATCGACTATGCACACATATATTACCCATCTTTCTTACATATATTAGGTTTTTGGAAATATCTAGATGTGTATAACCCTGGGGAGAGTTCTAATACTTCCATACTTGAGAAAGAAATTGACCCTTCAACATCCTATGATTTTGGTTGTTGACTGATATCCTAGAAATGCTTCAAATCGATCATACTTTTCATATTCACAAATCTAGTCCTTGTGAGGAGTCATATGAAATGTACCATTCAAGTCAGTGGGCCATACATCATGATATGCATGTGTACTTGTAGATGCCACATAAACATCACCTCCTTCTTTTATGGAGGTTTTATTTTTTGAGGAAGGGGTAGTATTAGATCCTTATCTTTATCAACATTATTAGATTTTCAATCTTTCTCAAAATGCCTAATTTTACAACATTTTTAGCATTTCCTTCCATATTGTCCTAGAGAATTAGATCTACCCCTTGAAGACTTATTTTTCTATTTTAGGGGATGACCTCTCATAGATAAAACATCTTTGGTCACATCCTCCATTAATTTTATCCTCATTTCCTTTGATAACAAGCATGCAACTACATCCTCAAACTTTAATGTGTATTGAGTGGTACTGCCAATTGCTAAAACTAGATTATACCAAGAATTTGGTAAAAAACATAAGAAGGTAATATGCTTATATTGTTCCTCCTTATTAATGTCCACATACAAAATTTCACTTACCAAAATATAAAGGAATTTAGATGATTTGTCACAAAGCATCCATCCTCCATCCTAAGATGATACAACTTCTTTCACTAGGGACTCCACTGACACAAATTCACCAACTTATCTAGTATCTTCTTTGCATTGTATTCTATAGAGATATTCAACAACCCTGAGCTTGAGAGGCAAATTCAAATCATGCTTCTTGCTTTTCTATCCAAAATTTCCCAATCTCCTTTCAACATAACTATAGTTTTTTTTCATGGATACACAACACCCATTGCTATTTATCTACAAGAATACATTCCATATTCATCTTACCTAACTTGAATATCCGACCATTAAATTTTTCTATTTTTTTCTTGAACTGCTATCCATTTTCTTTACACAAGTCATTACACAAAGCTCCAAATCAAACATAATTTTATCGCAGAGAGAAGATACCATTGCTATTCATAGAATGAGCTAAATGCTAGAAAAAAAGGTACCCCCCTAAATCCAGAAACCTTGCTCTAGTACAAGCTAAATATTTTTATAAGACCGCATAAGAAAATAAATGCCAAATAGAATCTAAAATACAAGAAATGATAATGGTTCACACACATGAGTACCCATAGATTTATGATGGAAACCCTTAACCAAGAAAATTAACCTAACTAAGAGTTTTTGCTCTCTCTATACCATTGTATTATCTTCATCATTTACAATGCATTATTATAACATCTAAACCCCTATATAGTTAACCCAAATTTTATTACAACCATAATTCCTTAACTGAAGTTAGTTTACAATGGGCCCAAAAAGAACAAAATAGACCACAAATGGACCAATTTTTTTTCTTTCAAGGGATCTTTCTTTGAAGCTTGGACTGGTAGCTTACTGCCCCTCCAATTGTGGGCCTAATCATTCCCATGGACCCCTTTTATCTAGGAACCTACAAAGAGTACAACACATGTCCAATGTTAGTAAATTATTAAATGGAAGAAATCATATAATAATTATGATAAACAATAACATACAATGAATAAGAATATTTTTCTGTGAAAACCCAGACCATGGAAAACCACCAATAGTGGATCTATTACCCTTTACCACTATGGCCAATGCATGGCCAATCTAGTCATCATCGACCACTCACAAGCAAAAATTAAGCAATTTAGGAAATATACAATGGAGCCACTCAAGCCCTTAAGCAGGATTCATCACACATAATACCATGTTAAAATACCGTGGGAGACCAAAACCATGGTCCCGCAAAAAACCAATGGTAAACACATGTTTGATTCTTTTACCGACTCAAGTTTAACCTAACATTCCTCCCTTTAAAATTGACTTGGGGTAACCACCAACCCCCTTCAAAGTTTTAACCAAGTATATGGGAGTACAACATGCCCCACCTAAGGAGATCTATAATATCCTTGGGAGTGGCTTTGTAAATCATTTTAATAATGTCATGTAGTATCTTTGTAGAGGAAGTTTAAATTTATGTCCAATATATTATTCTAATTTTTCATCTTGTTTTTATTATCTCTAATTTCAATCCTCGATATTAAACCATTTCTTTCTTCATGAGTGTCCAGGATGACCTTGCTCAACAATGATTTAATCTACCACTTGAGTGAAATTTTCTTGCAAACTTATTGTATATATATCTTGTGTTTCCTAGGTCCTAAGTGTACCCCTCCATGTTTTACATAATTTCCTCATCTAGAGTGTATTCCTATTCTAGATGGGTATCTAGGTATCCTCCTCAAGTTCCTCAATTTTCCTTGGAATACAGGTTGCGATGAGGTGAAAGTACTGAGATTGATTATATTCAATTTTGAGTTTAGTTATGCTATTAGTGACAAGGGCCTTGCCCTTGTGGGGGTTGCGTGAGAGGGAGAAAATTATGAACATGCTTGAGAGTGAAAGACATAGAGGGAAGATAAAAAAAACAATTATTTTTACAACCAATTAATAGACGAACCTTGGAGTTTTATGGCCACTAAGCCTATTCCTACCCACCCGACTATCAAAATGTTTGTTTTTACTTCATTCCAAACCCAATTTTTAGTCACAAATACTTTGCAAGAATTATTAACTAAAAACACATTCATATCCTAACTAATTACATGACGAAAAAAACAAGAAATCACATTCACATTTGACAAATATTTAGCCTGGAAAACCTTAATTGGGGAAAACCGAGTAAAAAGTTGATTTTACCAACTATAATACCCTAGGCTCCCTTCATGGGATAATGTCCCAATGAGGAAAACACAATGATATAATGATAGATGTAAAACCTCAAGATCATTTCTTTTATCTCGCTTGTTTCTTACCCCCATTTTCCCCTTTCTTGTTTCTTCTAACCCCACCCTTGCACCTACACACTTGGTGAAAGTCCTTCACCAGCCACTCAATGAGATCTCACTTACTCTATGTGATTGTTGTGTGTCACCTCTTATTACCTAGTTTTCCTTTTATAACATTACAATATGAAAATACCTTGGTTCAATTCCAATATGGGCTGCCAAATACCATGGGCCCTTTAGATAATTTACATAAATTAATTACAAAATTACATTCACTTTAATAGTTCACTTTACTAAATTGAATCTCCTATGTATGAGAGTCAATGATGGAACCTTCCACCTATTAGACACTATCCATGTGTAAGTACATTTCTGATGCTACAAAATTCAACACAAAACCCTAGAACATGTACCCATCTTCCCTGATGATGCTAAAATCAGGATCTTGAATGATTGATTTTGATAAAACTCATTGCACTAGTTGCCTCTGTGTTGGTACCTAGATTGTTATCATTTCATTTCATGGTTTTAATCCTATAAGAAGCATAATTGCAAGTGTACTTTCCACCAAAGTCATGATTTATTTCCTTAATTCCATTAGAGGATTTACTGCAAAACTGATAGATATCATGCTTCACTAGAGATGAGAAAGAGAGCGAGGAGATTTATAAATTGACTAATAGGGGCAAGGTGGAAATCCTTTTAGCGAGCGTATGGACATGTGCCATTTGTTTGGTCCTCTCCTTGGGACTTGCCACATGTCTTCATATTGTCCTTATGTCTAAAGACTACCCAATCCGGGGTACTAGTTTCATATGGTTGGTAGAAATAATAAAGTAACATTTTTTCGAAGGAAACTTTGTAAGAAAAAAATGATGAAATATTGACTACAACCGAGTGAATATATAATTATAACACTTCACATTAATTTAGTTTATGATCATATTTATCAAATCATTTGGTGATTTAGGTAATATAAATGATGTATAATGATAATTACATCTATGACAAAATATGTGGACAAAATTAAACACAAATGAACAAAATTACATTGTTAATCATTTATCTTTAACATAGTTTATATAAATAATGCAACACATTTTCCAAGGCCATGGTTTTTATAAACATAGTACTTTCTTTTATACCTTCTTGTTTTGGTCAATGGACATAATTTATATAGAGAGATTCCACAATGTTTCCTTTTGCAACGGCAAAAAACACAATTTTACATGTGTAATTTTAACAAAATATATAATCTAAATTTCAATAAATTATAACAAAATATATAATCTATATTTTAAAAATTTATAGAGATTTAATAATGTTTCCTTTTGCATAGAGAATAGTAGAAGTCAAGAAATAACAACAACAATTTAGTCTCAAATTTTATTCGATTTATAAAGACCAAGGAAGAAAATTGAAGCCTTAAGATATGGGGCTTTCAAAATATTGGAGAAGGTAGGAAACAATTCTTGCAAACTCAATCGTCCGAGCCTTATATGTCTATTTTTACATTAGTAAATCTAAATAAATTGAAACTTTAGGTGCCATCCATGCTTATTGAGGATGAAGAGGGCCAAGTCTTATCTTCCATTAAATATTTGGCGCCATATGCATAGGAAAAATTACCAAATGATGCAATACTGCAAAAGAAGATCACAATGAAATTAAGGGGGTAAGAGGATCTTTGGCAAGTGGGATTGAAGATTCAACTATCAACTGAGGCCAAACAAAACTCCAAGGAGAAACTGAAGGAATTGTTTCCTCATCTCCTTCAATCTCAAACTTTTGGGGGCTAAAAGCCTCATAAAATGGGGAGGGGTGATCCAAAGTGGATGTATGTACATACCATGTGAAATTTAATGATGTTACGGATGGGGGATATTAAATTTTGGAACATCTTAGAGATGGTTCTTCTTAATTTTTTATCATCAACTTTTCACGCATTTTTGGGGCCTTACACAATTTTTTTGGGCTTGTTATTGAATGAGGATCATTATTTATTTGCCTCTTCCAAGGTGGGAATTGTTCTTCTCATTAATATATTTCCAATGAAGTGAAATCATGCATACAAATTCCTAATAAAAATAGAGATTACACAATGAAACACACACAATACACATATATTTATCACGGAACCCCTTAATGGGAAAAACTGACAAAACTTAGAGCCGCACCTCTATCTTTCTCATTGTGTTTCTTGACCATTTACAATACAATATATAAGTAATCTACAAAATCCAAAAACCTAATCCGTTGACCCAAATCAGATTACACCCCTAATACCTTAACCAAAATTAAATTACACATTTGTGAGGAAAAACCCAAATATAGTCCAAAATTTTTGCCGCGTCTTCGTCTTGTAATAGCAAGGGTTGATAGTCCCTTTTTGGTGTTTTCTAGAAGGGGGTGGTTCCGGCATGCCCCCCCCCCCCCACACTACAACACCCCTTAAGCTAATGCCATGTGCAACACCCAACACATATGACAAAGCACTATATTTTTCTAATCTTTGGTCACACATGCAAAGAATATAACACATGCCTAATAGGAAAAGGGTTGATTATTTTCACTAGCCATAACTATTGCATAGTATGAGCATGGGTGTGGAGGATATGTTAATAAAACAAAGAGACAATTATATTGTAGAGAACTATAGAAGGATATAGTGTCTCTAAGCTTCATAGTAAGCTTGGAAAGTTTTGTAACATACACAATATAAGAAGACGACATGCATGGTCTTTCAATGAATGCTTGTTTCCTGTATAAGTTTTCGGGGTAAATGTTTGTGTTCCATTGCATGCATCTTTGCTATAATATTCAATTTCATGTGTTATAGTAGTTAAATAATTTGAATGGTGGTTTAATCTATGTTAAAGTGTTAAAAACAAAAGATAGAGTATATGCTCATTGTTGTCATTGTAAGTTTAGATTCATTTTGAGAGCTAATCATTAGAATATTCAAGCTAGTTTATAGATTAGCAAACCTCCATTTCCCATAGGACCACCCATAACCAACGGGTCCACACACATACATTATGGAATAAGAAGTTGAGTTAATTTTCCTGGATGAACACATTGTGGAATATGATGCAGAGTTGCAACAATCTAATAAGAAACTCCCCACCTTTTTAAAATACGTGGAGGAGGTTGAGGCCATGAGATCGATTCTTAGGCTATGTATGTGAAGGATCATTCAACTACACCATTATATATTGATAATGTCTAGAAAATGCTTGCCACGTATATTTACAAATGCATGACATGCACTCGTCAGTGGGTAGGTAGTGTAAACACGATTGATTTCAACATCTTCCCTTCGTTTTGGCTAGTCATTAATCATTGGTTAATGATGGAATTTGTGATGGGGTGTTATACATGTATTTCCTTGCAAATTTACCAATTTCCATGTACATTTTTCCTATAGAAAAAACTATTTTTTGGTAATATGGGATACAAATTGCGAATTATTGATTTCCATCTTCATTTTCATGCTTCCCATACTTATTATGATTATTTAAAAGAATCCTTATCCTCCTTTTCTTCTTCTTCAGTCCAATGTTTTATTTGTTGCCACATAACCTCAACATTCCTCGCATTCTCCTCAATTACAAACCACTGATCATTAACATTATTAATAACCAATTGAAGTGACACAAAAGAATGTGCACCTCAACTTCTAAGTTAGAAAGAACATTGGAAAAAAATGCTACAATGTTGTGCTAATGCTCATAAATGTTCAAAATTGTGTACTTCATAGGTTTTTCCCAAAATATTAATAATTTATTATAACTAGGCAATCACTACTTTGAATAACCTAGTAGTCTTCGCCAATTTGAGCGATAAAGAACTAAACCAAACTTCGTTGATTAACAAGAAATTGTATAGTAAGTAAGAAAAGGGACAGACGACAACCTACCTCTACATATTTGAACTTCATGAATTGAAAAAATGGCTCCAAACCAATACACGCATATTTGACCTAATCACCTATACACTAGTTGGTCTCTGTCCAACTAATTCTAGAGCACCAACAATGTGAATGAACTTATACTACTATCTTATACATATAAAAGGAATTCAAGGATCTTACTTTACAAACAATTGATCTTTTGGGTATAAATTGTTTTCAGAGGTTGATCTAATTTCTTGCAAAATATCATGCATCCTTGAGAACATCACTGGTGTTACGATGAATTCATGCTCATTGGAATGCGGTGTGGGTGTAGTTAATGACAAAGTCATGTACACGGGCATTTGGCATGGAATTAATGACAAAGTTAGGACAAGGTGATGATATTCGCACATAGACAATGCCAATAAATAGTGGATGATTGCTAATGACAATAACAACACAGTTACCAATGACACTAACAAACCACATTTAGAAATGTAGGTAATAGAAATGTAGTAAATAATAATAGAAATTATTTATAATGTTAATTACACCCATGCAAAATATGTGAACAAAATTAAACAAAAATAAACAAAATTACCATTTATCTTGGAGAAGTTTTTATAAACATAATAATTGCTTTAATATGTTCTTGTTTTGACCAATAAATACTATTTATATAAAGATTCCAAAATGTTTTCTTTTTGCATACAGAAAAAATACAATTCAACATACTATATTTTAACAAAAATCTATAATTTAAATTTCAATAAAATATAACAAAATATATAATCTATATTCCATTAAATAAAAATTTAATAATATTCCCTTTTCCATTAAATAAAGTTTTCATAATGTTTTTTTTTTATAAAAAAAAACACAATTTAATATCATGTATTTTGATAAATATATAATATATATTTGTGATGTTTCCATTTTCCTTGCCTCTTTACCACAATTTAATACTATGTATTTTGACAAATACATAATATATATTTGTGATGTTTCCATTTTCCTTACTTCCCCGTTGCTTTATGCTGTATAAGCTTTTTAAGCTTTTATACACTTTTGATTGAATTGCGACTCGGGACTCGGGAGATGGCAGGCGGCAATCACAATCTTCTTTCAAAATGCTTTGCTTTGGCGCTCTCGCACAATTTCCTACTATATATTTTGACAAATATATAATATATATTTTTGATGTTTCCATTTTTCTTACCTGGCCGTTGGCCGTTGCTTTATGCTGTATAAGCTTTTTATACACGTTTGATTGAATTGGGACTTGGGAGATGGTAGGCGGGCAATCACAATCTTCATCTTCTTTCAAAACGACCATTCGCAGAATGCTTTTCTTGGGCGCTCTCCATATCTTTGGCATCTACAACTTCGTCAATGTATTGTTGTGATTTTATGGCATTTCCGGGTCTGCAATTTTCTCTCCTCTTTCCATGGCCATGGAAATTTTGATTGTCCGTCTCTTCTAGATGGATCGGATAAAGGCCTATGTATTCATTTAGCAGCAGCAGTGTTTGCTCTGCTCTACCATATGAGAGGAGATTTGATTGCTCTGCTCTACTCTGCCATATGAGAGGAGAGGAGATGTAAATGATGTTTTCATTTCAATTCACTTAAAGATTGCCTTCAATTTCCACGGTAGGAAAATAATTAGAATGGATCCATTGCCTTCAATTTCTACGGTAGGAAAATATCAGTTAATAATTAGAACGGATTCGTGTTTTTTTGATAAATATTGATGGTCTAAATTCTTGAAATGTGCAGGTGGGTTTACATTGATCTGTTACAATCATTGCACATATTTGTTGGGCATACAAGTATTCTTTGATACTCGTTTTGAAGGTCAGCTCAGCTGGACCATCATTAATCATTATCAAAACTCTCCAGGGAAACATGCCAAGCACTGTGTTGGATTTATTGGTAAGGGTATCTAGGCACAGCAACAGTTAATATTCCTTTAAAGTCGACATTACATATTACAGAGTGCTATTTCCCGTATTCGTTTGATGCCCCATATTCCCATATGAGAGGAGATTTAGGAATATAATATTCTCTTGATTAGCTCTTTATTAGTTAAGTATCCTCATATCAAGTATCTTATAAACTCTCCAAGTGCTTATGCATAGAAGATTAAGTATTTAGTCCTTTAGTTTAAAGAGTATAAAATAGAAAGTGTTGTGGTGCTATTTCCCATATTCATTTGATGCCCCATATTCCCATATGAGAGGAGATTTGATTGCTCTGATCTGCCATATGAGAGGAGATTTGATTGCTCTGCTCTGCCTTATGGATATGTAAATGCCATCAAGTAATGCAATGTTTTCATTTCAATTCACTTAAGATTGCCTTCAATTTCTACGGTAGTAAAACATCAGTTAATAATTAGAATGGATCATTTTATGTGGATTCCTTTTTCTATCTAAATTCTTGAAATGTGCAGGTGGGTCTAAATTCCTATCAGTTACAATCATTGCACATAATTGCGAGGCACACACGATTATACAGGCAGGCTGCAGCAATGTCCAAAGATATATACTCGTTTTGGAGGTCAGCTCAGCTGGACGATCATCAATGATTATGAGAACTCTCCAGGGTAACATGCCAAGCACTGTTCTGGATTTATATGCAAAATGCACGCCCAGGGTAAGGATATCTAGGCACACTAACAACAAATATTACTTTAAAGTCCACATTACATATTACAGAGTGCTATTTCATATATTAAGAATATATTAGTAGTGTGCTTTGCAACCTCTGATAGGTCTTCTTGAGATTTTCCATCTTGAGATTTTCCATCTTATATGTCCTCTCTGTATTAAATGGTACCTTCTCTCTGGGTTTCATGTGTGCATCAAGAAAGTTTACACAACCCCTTCATGTTTTCTTGGCATTTTGTCAACTCCCTATTTTATAAATTCTTTGTTAACCCCTTATTTGCACTTTAACCTCCCCTAAGGACTCACGAATTTAGGGAAAATATGGATGTAATATTGTAAATGGGTGGAAAGCCTTTGCACTTTAACCTGCCCTAAGGACTCACGAATTTAGGGGAATTATGGATGTAATATTGTAAATGGGTGGAAAGCTGAGGCAGAATACCAGATTTCCTTGATCTTTGTCAGGGTCGATGGTAATCAAAATGAGAGTGCTCTTGGACTAGATCTCTGTGTTAATAAAAACAGATTTCTTGATTATGGATGCGCCCTTGCATCCATAATATTTATAAGCGTAATCTCATCTATGGTTGCCTCCACGTAGTGCTGTTGCACTCTTCAGTGTCTTCAATTGCACACATTTCTAATGGATGGATGGAAGCTTTAGAATTAATGTTTTCTAGTACCTTTTGCTGGTCTCTGATTTTTCTCTTTAGATGACATGTTTCCGGTCATTTATATGCGGACTTTGGTAATTTTTTGGGTCATTTATCTCTCATTTTGTATTAGTGCACATTGTTTGTGCACTCAAATTCTAGGAGAGAGGCTATCATAGTTTTATGTTCCTTCGCATCAATTAGGAAACAACCAGCTCTTGCTCCATGTTTTGATTTAGAGCCATCAAATAATAGAGTCCAACAATTTTTATCCATTCTAAAGTTGGTGTTGACATTATAGACGTTATGGAACATGGATTGTTTAGAATCTATCTGAGAAAAGTTTAATACTTCTTATTGACATTCAGATTGAGTAAAAGGATATTTATCAGTAGGAAAATTTCCAAAAAATGTATCCATGGAGTAATTTCACAGATTAGTATTTGTTGTGACCAATGGCTCACCATGATTATCAATATCTGTAACGACTTATTTTATGTATGGTTCTCTTTCAATTTTTATTTTGTTAGAATTACCTTGATATGATAGCCACAAGTGTGACCAATATGTTGCAAAATATCCTTTGATTTTTTTTTATATCAGTCTTGACTCAACCACATCCCATAGGCTTCGGGAACATCAAATACAACAATATCAATAGTTTGATGTATCCTAGGGTAAGAGGAAAGTCTAATCAAGACATTTTTTAATTCACCCACAACCTTTACTCTAGACTTGTCTAACTGCACTATTTGTGTAGGTGAAGGCTATATTTTTTCATTGAACTTTTGGAAAACACATAATGGCATTACATTTGAAAATGCCCCAGAATGTACCATGAAAGTGTGGACATTTATATTTAATATCTCAAATGATAATAGGAATGGTGGGTGTTTTTGTTTTATTTCCCATGGGGATGTAACAAGTGATTGTTGAGTTCTTTCTTGACTGGGGTATTCTAATATGTTGTGTTGAACAATTTTTTGTTTTGTAGGGTCCATACCATTTTCAAGTTTATCCTTGATCTGAGGAATTTCAGTAATTAAAATATAGATATATTAGCTTTACATTTCTTGAAATATTCTACATGGTCATACTCTAGGTCAAACATTGTATTATCTTTTTGAGGAGTTCTTTGGTTAGCTGTAGATGCATTCTTTGTAGTGTTCAAAGTGGGAGGATTATCTTGTGTTAATTGTCCCTTTCCGTGGTATTAGAGGGATGTTGAACCATATAAAAAATTTCTTCGTTGTTTCTTTCATCATATCTAGGAATTTTTGAGAAATGATTTACATAGTGGGTATTAGAATCTTTGGGTTCACTATCATTTGACGCAGTGTTTTCACTGAAATTATCTAAGATTTTGGAGGGAGGTTTTGGTCTTGAAGTAGATATTTTAGTACAAAAACCACATCATCAATATTCATGTATTTAGAAGGGGGAATATGTTAGTTGTAAGGTTGTTGATAAGGTAATTTTCTTTGAGGATATCTAAAATAACCTCCTCTATTGGATGGGCCTTCAGTAGCATTCTTTTTTAGGTCCACTACTTCATTGGATACCTTCTAAAGAAACTTTTGTATATTTTCAAAATCAAAAGCACTTTGTTCTTTCGTAGGTGAGTTTTTTTTAGTTAAAGGATCAACTTTTTTTTTGAGAAGTACTAGGTTGGTCAGTGTTAACATCAAGACTATATTTAAGTCTTAATGTATATTTCTATACCAATATAACTTCATAAAAGGCTTGTTGTAGAGTTGGTTTATGTGATCTTTTCACCCACACGGTTAAGGGACTTGGTAGGTATTTTACATAATAGGCTACCAAAAGGTTTTATGTAGGAATTTATTTAGTGTAGTGGGTATTTCTCTTAAGATACGTGCATAAGCACCAACCTTAGATCGTTGTGATTGTCAAGAAGAGTTCAATGGAAAACATAAAAGCAAACCAAACTAATAACTGAAAGCAAATATTTTTTTATCATTTTATCATATATATCGATTAAACTAATGCAATTAAACAAAACAATAAACACACCTTTCTCTTGTAAGAAGGGCCACTGTAGCTGTCCTCGGAAGTGGTTTCGCAGCTCCACGGGTTGGTTTTCCAGTTGTCTCCACGGACAGTTGTCAAACGAGGAATGGATCCGAAATGGGTATGAAGGATGTCTCAACATACATCGTGGGAATGGAAACGAGAGTGATGGAAGGGGAGTATGTGGAATAATTGAGAGCACAAATGTCATAGTGTCACCATAAGTAAATGAGGAAAAATGTGTTATGGGAGAGCCCTTCACAATGTATTTATAGTATGGTCCTAGGGTTTTTTGACCCAAGGTGGTGACCCATGGCATTTATTTGTTGTTTTTTACCCTTTCTCTTTTTTAGGGGTTTGGACCCCTTTCTAGGGTTTTTTGACCCTTTTTGGGAGAGAGTGAGGGTAAACCATAGTAAATAATGATTTTTTGGACCATTTTTTGTGGAAATACAATTGTGAAGGTCAAAATTGAGGGAAATATGGCAAGAATATGATGTATGTATATGGTTTAGATCATGGAGAGTCAGGTGAACACTTTTTAGTGTTAACATTTAGCAGGAATATTTTTCTTAAGTGTTAAGAATATCTGGTTGAAATCCTTAATCCTTTATTTGTTTTGAATTTTCATTTAGATAATTCCATTACTAAATATTCAGGTGTTTTATCCTTTCCAAACTTTTTTAAAAATATTTTATCAAATTGACTAGAGGAAGTTATTGTTCTGGGTTAAAGAGAAAAATACTAGCTTGAGGATTTTCCTTCAAAGGTGTAAGGAAACAATCGACATAGTACATCCTCATGTATAACATTTCATAAGTGAATTTATAGCATGACTTTTTTGATTTTATCATCAGCTGGTTGCATATCATCTAAATCAAAATTGGGCAAGAATTTCTCAGGATGCTTTGGTAATGGATGTTGCACGATTGGAACTCATACATCGTATTGATCCAACCAAGGCATATTTTGATTTTGAGCCATCTGTTGGGAACTTTGTTCTTCCTCAAATCCCTCAAATGAAATTGATCGATGATGCCTGAAAGAGTCACTTCCATAATTATGAACACTTTTTAGTGTTAACATTTATCAGGAATCTTTTTCTTAAGTGTTAAGAATCTCTAGTTGAAATCCTTAATTCTTTCTTTGCTTTGAATTTTCATTTAGATAATTCCATTACTAAATATTCTGGTGTTTAATCCTTTCCAAACTTTTCTAAAAATATTTTATCAAATTGACTAGAGGAAGTTATTGTTCGGGTTTAAAGGGAAAAATATTAGCTTGAGGATTTTCCTTCAAAGGTGTAAGGAAACAATCGACATACTACATCCTCATGTATAACATTTCATAAGTGAATTTATAGCATGAATTTTTTTATTTTATCATCAGCTGGTTGCATATCATTTGGATCGAAATTGGGCAAGAATTTCTCACGATGTTTTGGTAATGGATTTTGCACACTTGGAACTGATACATCGTATTGATCCAACCAAAGCATATTTTGATTTTGAGCCATCTGTCGGGGACTTTGTTCTTCCTCAAATCCCTCAAATGAAATAGATCGATGATGCTTGAAAGAATCACTTCGATAATTATGTTCATGAGAAGTATTAGGTGGAGAATTGGGTGGTGATGGATTTTGGCATGATCCTCCCGTTTATGGATTAAATCCGAAAAGAGAAAAGATGGATCTATAGGGAAATCAAAATATGATCTGTCTTCTAATATTTCATGTAGATATTGGACATAAGCATTGCAATGAGTGAAGCCTTGGAATTTAGGGTTGATAGAAAAACTTGCAACGCGTATTTTAGTGTGGTTTATAGAAATCCTAAAATGTCAGTTAAATCGTTCAAAAAAAACTCGGGTTCTGGTAGATCTTTCAAAGGTGTGTTGTGTGTTCTCAATGAGAGGATGAATAGTTGATTTTTCATATTGAGGCATGAGAAAAGAGGGGAAAACTAAAGGATTTATGCATTGTGAGGGTGGGGTAACAATATTTTCGGGCTGTGAGATCGTAGTAGTGGCATATGTGATTGATGAGTTTGCATGATTGGGAGCAAAAATCGAGGAACACATACAATTTTTCCTTTTATGTTTCGAAGCCATTAATTAATTTCAGGCCCTCATTCTAGTGCCATTTGTTAACACTTAAGTCATTTTCAAGTGTCAACACAAAGGTATATGACCCTATCCAGGAACTTTAGAATATTTCCTAAAACCCACCATGTTTCCTAGTCATTTGGAATGATCACTATTGACATAGTTAAGATTCCATTATCGTAAGGTTTTTCTATTATAAAGAGACTTATGTATTTTGTGTGTGTGTTTTCAGAATCATTAATTCTAATTAGGAACAATTTAAAATAAGGTGTAATTGATTAAATGATCTCAGCAGGAAAACCAACTGAGAGTTTGATAAAAGAAACAAATTGAAAAATGAAAATAAGTTCATATCCAATATATCACTATGTCATCAAAATATTCAAGCCACATCAAACATAAACATATGGATAAACCCACGTGAATTCATATTATCAGTTCATTATAATAGAAAAATCTAGCAATAATCCTAAGCTTCAAGATAATATTAACCAGTGAAAAAGAAAACCAAATGGAAGACGAATAACAATAAAGAAAACTTTAGTAGATAATAGTTTAATCATTACATGAAAAAAAAATATTCTCATCACATTACCCATCCTGTAAAACATCACATAATTGGTTATAATAGGAGAAAATGTCATGCAATTCTGTGCAACAAATCGCAACAGTCCTTCTCCAGCCAAAATATTTCTCCCATTAGATGAAATTTCAATTTAAAATGGGCCTTCCAAAAATAATACAAATTCCATGTCATCATGTATTATCCAATCAAAATGCTTTAAAATTAAAAATGGAGCACCTCTTAAACAAATTTTTAATATAAATTTGGGGATAGGTATCATAAAAATAACTACATTTTTTGTTTGTATTTTTGAAATATCTCCTTGTGTTTTTACTCAAATTTCGATCGGGAGAGCTTGTTGGATGCATAATTAAATTCCGCATCCAACGAGTACCCACTCGACATACTTTTGATGGGCCCTAAACCCACATGACATCATCATCACGTTTTTTAAGGTATTTCTTGTTTTTGGGGTAGCGGGGCCCATCAAAAGTATGCCGAGTGGGTACTCGTTGGATGCAGAATTTAATTTCGCATCCAACAAGCTCTTCCGATCGAAATTTGAGTAAAAAAACAGGGAGATATGTCGAAAATATGAACAAAAAAATAGTTTTTTCTTTTCTTCCTCCAAAATTAATAAATATTATTTTATTATTTTAACTATTATTTTATTAATTTTCCTTAGGATGCCCATTTTGAGTTGAAATTTCCTCTAATGTCTTCCAAAATCCTCCCCTACTCTAACCCTTAAAGGTTTTCATCTTAAATACAATCTTGACTCCCATAAAATTAGGGTACAACTTCAATTAACTTATATATCTAGTAAGGATTGAACTACCCATTTACATAAACAAAGTTTTTCCACTTCAAGTGGACATCTAACTTCTCGGTGATACCTAAATAGCTTGTGTTATCTAACTAAAGTTGAGTTTTACATAATATGGATCTTATTTTGTTGAACCTGATTATACAATAATTGTCAAGGAATCATTGTAAACTGATCTGAAGTTGAGCTAGAGCAGTGATGAACATTATGAATGAGGAAACATCTACTTGAGATAGATTTTGGATTGTAGAGACTGATTTTTCTCTTTGATATTTAACTGTGGCTATATATAGATTGGATGTGTCTGAATGTGTGAGTTCATTAAATATTGGCATGCCAAGAATCACCATAAGTTCATATACCAACATCCATGGTCTTGCACATAGTTTTTGACCTTTAGTAACAAGTTACTCGACACTATCACATACCATTCCCATGATTTTATCAATATCACGACTCTTTAAATATTTGATGAGTCAAGTTGAGGTAAGTCTTGAGGAGAACCTTGAATATGTTTTTTCCACTCACACAACTGATCAAAATCTATATCTATTGTCTTTCTTCTGCTAACATGATCAACTAGTAAATCTGAAAAAACGTTCACAATTGTTATAATCTTCTTGTATTTGATTAAGCCATGGAAAAAATGAAGTCATAGTTTTCTTAAAATTTTCACTGTAGGAAATTGCTTCATCTTTGAATTCCTATACAATGATTTTTAAAAATACAGAAGAGGCTTGATATTATTTATTCTCTTCTAGCCGAGCCTGAAGATCAACCACTTTTGTGGCTTGTTTGATGACTTCAGCTTCTGCAATATCTATTTGATTAGTCAACTGACTAATCCGGTCCTTTAATCCCTGTATTTAAGTGTTTTGTTGAGTATTGAGTTGCTCAAATTGTTGGGTTAATATTTATTGTAAGGATTCATTTTCATAATGTATTTTCAGTCTTTTCTGTCTCCTCATCATGTGCCTCGTTTAAAATAGAAACTACATCAAAATTGGCATCTGCAAAAGCTCCCATAGCTGCTGCTACCTCAATAGATCCACTTTGTGGATCCTCCTATGATGCTTTCCATATAAATTTACAAGTTATTGGTTACTCAAGTATCTATCCTTACCTATTCCTTTTGTAACCATTTTTGAAAATTGCCTTCAACCTCTTGCTAAAGCCATAATCTCCTAAAACCAGTACTGCCTTTTCTCTAAAGTCTGCAATGTATTTTTCATTGGAGATTATAAATTCAATAGTGTTGATGATAGACAATGATTAGTCATGGGAGGAAGGTATTATGTGGAAAGATTCAGGGAGACTGATTTGAGCTTCAACACTGACAACATGTTTAAGTATTTGAGTTTGGGATTCATGGGTAGGTATGGATTCCAAGCTTTGTAGACGAAGAGTGTTATCTTTAATAACTGGTAGATCCTGATGAGTGGTTTTAGATACTAAAGAATATTTTTCAACCATAGGGATATGTTAAGGGCCATGACTCAAAATGGTATATTGAGTATTAACATTGGTTTTATCTTCTTTTGATGGTTCTTTTTCTTTTCCATTACTTTTTGAGAATTAAGGATTGATTTTAGAGGTGGCTCTAGATCTATTGATGTGGGATCAACTACTTCATTAAAATGTCCTTTTTCCAGATCAATAAAATCACCGATTTTTTAACTAGGTGTTATAACAGTAAACCAATACTTAGTACCTTGGTTTATAACCTTAGTCAACTTCATTTGCTTCTTAGCATTAAATTGCTATGGTTTAGACTTAGGGAATTTGTCTAGGAGGTGACTGGTTATTTTCAGACCTTTCACACATGCACCAGCGCTATAGTTGGTCAACCCATCAATGTGCACCCTCATTTAATTCCTTGGGTGCTACATCCTTGATTTGGGTGATCTGGGTTTGACTAGGGGGCGCTTATATGTATTTTGTCCATTTTGGCTCTCCTAGGAGAATTTATTGTCACCTAGAGCCTCCCACACACCTCTACTTGCTCAACCATGGATTCCATGGAGTCATCATTTCCCTAGCACAGTTTTTCCACGTCCACACCATGGTTTGTGACCTTTTGGGATGAGTTGGAGCTTGTTTGGTCCACCTAGTTAGATTGAGGCCTATTTTGGCCATGTCACATGTACACTCATATTTGGATTCCTAAGCCTATAGAATTGATCCATATGTAATATATACCTGTTCTTAACACATTTAGATGTTATAAAGCTCAACCGTATCCACTTTATGTTCACATGTGTATGTAAAATTGTTCCTCTTTCAAGATTTTTTGCAAGTTTTTGCAAGTAATTCGAATTATGAGAGTCTCTTGTGCTCCTAGATCTTGTTGTAGATAAAATTATAACAAGGTATTAGAGTTGATTAGAGTTGCATATCAAACTTGAGTGTTTGAGTTTCATTTTGAGATGTTTTCCGGATAAAATTTGAGTGTTTTTGCAGGAACTTTTAGCAAAATATCACCACTAGCGCAAGAAGAGATGGAGAATAACCAAATATTGCAATATCCATTCAATTAATTTGAATGGAATGTCGATATGGTCATCCAACTGAGATCTAAGGGTCTCTATAGGGTCACCATGGGTATATAAGTGGAGCTAAACTCTGCAGTAGAGAAGTCAAAATAATTCAATAGACTTGATTAGGATTTTGGATTGTTGTGTATAAGCATTTCAAGAGAGATCCTATTTCATTTTGATAGTTTGACAACCCCAAATTAGGTGTGGAAGAAGCTCAAATATCTCTTTGGGAAAACTAATGAATTGATGGGACATCATCTTGAAAACGAGCTCATTAGCCCAAGCCCAACGCATTTTGACACTACCCAGGAGTTCTTCACCAAAATTAAGTATCTAGTACTTCAACTCAAGAAATGTGGAATTGAGAAGAAGGAAGAACAGTTGATACTATCAATCCTTTCGAAGTTGGGGCCAAAATATTCAGTGTTTGTTAGCACATTCCTTTTTGGAAACCTAACCATTGCGAAATTGGAAAATGGAAACACTAGAAAGCTTCATGGATTCCTTAACCCACGAGTAGGACATGCTAGTTCAAATGGGCACAATCAAAGGAAGCAAGGATCAAGCCTTGGATGCTAATGCTTCGAATTACTCCAAAGGCAAGAAGAAAGCAAAGAGTTCGAAACATCCAGAGAAGAAGAAGTGAGACATACCCAAGAATCCTGATGGGTGTTCGAATCCTTCAAAGGATAAGGACAAGAAGGGAAAGAATAAAAACAAATGTACCTATTTCCACAAGGGATAGAATCTAGACAACTCCTACATGAAGAAAATAATTGACATGATGGCGCAACTACTAGAGAAAAAACAACATCCCTATCCCAGATGGCACAAGGAAGAAAGATTGCAACTCAGGTTTTGAGGACAAGGACAAATTCCATGCCTTGGTACCAGATTCTTCTGATCCCTCCAACTTCATTATTGATTTAGGAACATACATGTATATGGCCTCTCTCAGAGAGATCTTCTCTTCTATGCATTTGAATAGTGGCCCAACTATTCGAATGGGAGATGAATCCGAGATCCAGAGCAAGGGAGTTAGCGGGCATGACCTTGAGCATGGATATTTCAATGATGTCCTCTATGTATCAATTTGGCAGATTTGTTTTGTCATTATACCAAATGACACATACAGGAGCATCCAAAATAGTAATATTTACTCTTGACTTGGTAGAGATAACATAAATCTCCTCCAACCAAGTTGTGGCATCGGGGTATGAAGATCGCCAAGCTAGAATGTATAAATTCTTCAAGTTTCTTCCAAATTCCGGTGGGCAAGCGCTCTTGTCTCATTCCAATGAGACCTCCAAGATATGGCATGAAAAATTTGGACACATGAACTACAAGTACCTTCAAGCACTGAACAAGGATGACATGATGGCAAGGATTCCTCCCATCAAATCTTCCAATGGTGCATGCATTGGTTGTGTAGTGGGAAAGCATACAGAGCGCATCTATGAGAAGGGGAAGGCTAGGAGAGAAACAAAAACACTTGGATTGGTACATTCAGACCTAATTGGTCCTCTTCCCACTCCCTCCTATGGAGGATCAAGGTATGTTCTCACTTTCATAGATTACAATTCAAGGTTTTGTTGGGTATACTTCCTTAAGTTAAAATCTGAAGTCTTTGAGACATTGAATATTTGGAAGGCCCTAGTGGAGAACCAAAGTGGGAATAAGATAAAAATCCTTAGGAATGATAATGGTAAAGAATATTTCAATAAAAATATGCAACATATTTGTGAGGAATGTGGCATCCAAATGCAACATTCGGTCCCCTACACACCACAACAAAATAGTGTGGAAGAGAGGAAAAATAGGGCTCTCAAAGAGATGGCTACATGCACGATTGAGGCAAAGGAATTGATTCCCAAGATATGGGATGAAGCCATCAATTTTGCTGCATATGTTCAGAACAAGGCTTTACATAAATTAGTCAAAGGGAAAACACCCTACGAGGCTTGGTTTGGCCACAATCCAAATGTCTCACATTTCATAATTTTTGGCTCAAGGGCATGGACTCGAATTCCACCAGAAAAGAGGAAGGAATTGCAGCCATAGATTAAAGAATGTATCATGGTTGGTTATTGTGAAGACACAAAGGGTTTAATATCTTTGATACATCCACACACAATAATTTTATTGAGAGGAGTGTGCAATTCGAAGAGGATATCATACCAGATTTTGAGCTAGAACCGGGGGAATGCTCTCCTCCCCAACACCATGATGACATAAGTGATGATTTAAACTCTGATTTTTATGATAATTCTGATAATGACATGGCTGAAGATGAAATTTCTTTACATGACTCACCTTCAAGGCCCAAATGGGTTGAGAAAACTATACAAGTTGTTGGGGATCTAGCATACAATCCTCTAGATCCTAAGAAAACAAGATCCCAATTTCACAATGCTTCTTATGCAAGTGAAATTGATCTTGATTAGAACTATTATATGATGATTGGATATGATACACAGTCATATCAGGAATCTTGTCATGATCCAAGCTGGCAATCATCCATGCAAATTGAATTCAATTCTCTTCAAGAGAATGAGACACGGGAATCGGTTCCCTTTCCTTCGAAGAGGAAGCTTATGCAATGTAAGTGGGTCTTTCAAACCAAAATCGCTGCATATGGTTCTGATATTAAGTACAAGGCCATATTATCTAGTATTTTCTCAATTCTAAGGAGTGGACTACAACGAGATGTTTGCACCAGTTGCAAAGATGGATTCATATAGGCTAGTTCTAGCCATTGCTGCTAGTAAATGTTGGGAAGCTCACCACATGGATGTAAAGAGTGCATTCCTCCATGGTGAACTATAAGAAGGGGTATATATACAGCAACCTGAAGGTTTCCAAGACGATCCTTCCCTTGTTTACAGGTTGAAGAAGTCACTTTATGGGGTCAAGCAAACCCAAGGGCTTGGTATGCTAAAATGGATAGTTTTTTTCTCTCAATTGGTTTCATTCGATGCAAGTATGATACAAATGTGTATTTGCAGAAAAATTATGATGTATTGAAGGTTATTCTAATTTATTTGGTTGACATCTTGTTGCAGCTGCAACTATTTCCCAAATTTTTTAAAATTTTGGGCCCTCCTTTTAATTTTATCTTGCTTGGATTTGTCTTGGATAGCTGAACTTTGTTGTCCTCAGTTACAAATTTGGATCTTTTAAGGTTGAATTGAGGTACATTGTTTACCATTTTCAGAAGTTGAATGACTATCGTTGTTTGAATTGAACTTGAAGTGTTTGGTTTGTCAATAGTTGCCTTTTTCGCTGTCGGAAGTTTATTGAATAGTGAGTAGGGGCCGTAGTTCTCTACGTAGCCGTCGTTGCGAAAGCTAACTAATGAACGTCCCAATGGGAATCATGTTTTTCGTGGATGGTTTATCTCCGTCGTTTTTTTTGGTTTTCGGCGTCGTTTTGCTTATCACTGTTGGAGCATTAGGCTTCTAAGTCACCGCCGTTTCGGAGAACAGATGGCAAATGTTTCGACAGGTTAGTTCTTACCCTTGCCGATTTCGTGTTTTATTGCTTTTTCATTACTTTGTGTTTTCTCTTCGCTATCAGAACTTTTCATGACTTTGATCGAAAGCCGTAGTCTGATTATTTTCCACCATTGCGGCTCCTTAGCGAACTAATCATCCAGCATATAGTTGTTCCGTTCACCGATGGTTTGTTCTGATTTTCGTCGATGTTTTCTGGTCTGCGGAACCCTTAGTCCATGTGACTTCCGTCGTTATGGCTCCTCATTGAACTAGTCGTCTGATGCCGTAGTGGTTCCGAGGTTCGATGCTGCAGTTTTTAATGTTTATTTTGCTGATGTTTTATTTTGCCGCGGAACCCTTAGGCTGTGTGGCTCCCGTCGTTGCGGTGCCTTGGTGAATTAATCGCCCGATGCTTAGTTATTTAGCGCATCGATGAAGGTTTTTCCCACCGACATTTTTTCACCGGGAGGTCTATATATTGGGATGGGGTATTATTTTATTATTACCCTTGTGAACTCGCGCTTGCTTTGTCCCTGTCGAGTCGAATTGTGCATCCGTGCTTAGTTGTCGAGATTTCGCTCGTTTGGGGTGTTGCCGTGGAAGTGTTGGACCATCACGTCGACTGCAACTTGTTTGCCAGGTAGGCCAACCATGGTTTCTCCTTTCTCTTGAGTTTATGAGTCGTTTTAGGAACTAGGGTGTTCCTCTGGTTAGGTTTTTCCCGCCGTTTGGTAGTTGGCAGTCTAAGTATGATTTTGTATCCTTATAGCGTGAGGTATTAGTCAGTTTGACAGTATTTGCGGTGGGGTTTTTTTTTTTGGAGCCTGTTTGTAAGCCGTTATAGAAGCTCGATCCCGGTCCGAAGGTTTAGGAAGTTGGTGCAGACAAGCGTTATGCTGTCTGCATCGACTTTTTCGGGGTTGCTTTTGGCCATCCGGGGAGGGGAAGTTTCAATTTTCTTTTCATCGTAGGCATTTACCCTATTTTTCTGAGACGTCGGAGGGTTTTATTTTTGCGTTTTCAATCACTGGATAGGGTCTCACTGTCGAAGAATAGCCTCACTGATAGGGGTTTTTCATTTTGGCGAGGAGTTAAGATGCATTTCAGTTTAAACAATGTATGTTTTATCTGGGTCATGTCTTAGCTGTAGACAGACTTAGAAATTTTCAGACCTAGTTTGCAGAAGTTCTTTTTGCCTGTCGATTATGCATTAATTTTCTGATAGTTTATCTGTTGAGAATGCATAAGGAAGAAGTAAATGTTTTTATACTTTTTTTCTTGATTCTTAGAACACTAACTATAAGCTCCAATAGCCTAAGAACATGTTTGGTCTATGACAGGGCAACTTCTTCAAAGGAGATATGTCTAAAAGACAAAAGAAGAAGGCTCCTGTTGCTGAGGGAGAACCAGATGTGGAAATCATTACTAAGGTAGAATACATCTACGAAGATACCAGAGCTACTACCGAGGTAGAGCCAGATTTCAAGTGGGGTGAGATATATCGGATGATTTCAAATCAGGATGTGCCTGATGCAGGATTCGAAGAACTAACCATATATGCCAACATCGAGAAATATGCTCTGATGAAGGTAGCCACTAGTCCTGAGCTGTTCCCATGCTCTGAGGTGATTGGATGGATCCTGCCTAGGGCAGATGTGACCACGATGATCTTAGCAAATACTGCCAAATAGGGCTATGCTGCATACAGTCCTGGTTATGTCTCACTGGCATATCACCTACCTCTTGCTCAAGTATACTTAACTGAAAGTTGGCTGAAGGAGATAAATTTGGACCTGGTTGAAACGGTGAAGAGAATGATGATACCTGGGAAGAACTTTCGAACCAAGCCATTAGGAGAGTATGATACAACCACTCTCTAGACTCCTTATAGGTTTATAGCACTGATGCTGAATAGAGTGTTTGGGAGAGCTCATGGTAAAAGTTTCAAGTTGGGATGGATACCAATTATTTTTTATGTGGCCACTCAGGGGACCATATTCAACTGGGAAAACATAGTGTCTAACAACCTCTCATCCTGTATATCTTCATCTTTGGGAGGGGTGTCCCAGAAGAAGTCTGAGTTCTATATGAGATCCATCTTAGTGGACTGTATATTGTGTACCCAGTCATTTCCAGCCTTAAGGTGCAATTGGGACAGGGACAAAACCCCTGTGTACATTGCATACAAACTATTTTGGGCACAAAAATATTATAGCCACTATAAAGAGATATGTGAACATTTCATTATGCCTTTGTACACTTTAATCTTCCTGAAAGAATGCAACTGTATGTCTGAGGAGGCATTCAAAGTCATTGAGGAACATGGGAGCTATTATTTGACTGAAGAGGGGATGTACATTAGAATGTATGGTTGCTCCAGGGCACCTTCTTTACTCCCTAACTATGGCACTGATTATGTGGTACATAAAGAAGCAGTTAGGCAAGTTTATCTAGATGGTGTAGGAAGCTTCCTGTGTGAACATAAGAAGGCAGCCTATCCTGCCATACCTTTCCGGCTGGGAAGTTACAAATTTTCAAAGGTCAAACAAACTGCTGAATTTGTACAAGAGTTGGAGCATTTTCGTTTTGTTTTGGGAAGATGAACTTCCACATGAATGACTCCCAAAATAACGTTGTAGAGCATTGTAAAGAAGCAAATGTTCATTTTGAATATACAAATTTCTGGGACAAGGATGAAGAAATCTTCAGGAATGCAAGGAATATGACTGCATTGAAGAGAAGGTTTAAACAGAAAATCACCATTGTGGGCGGTAAGGGCAAAACCGCACAAAAGAAAGTTGAAGAAGAGGAAGCCAAGAAGAGGGAAGAGGATGCTAGGAGGCTAGCACAAGAAGATGAGAGTTGGTTAAAGAATGAAGAAGAAGAAATAAAGAAAACTACATAGGAAGCAGCAAAGAAGGAATATGAAGAAAGAAAGAAGAAGGAAGATGAAGAGATAAAGAAAAAACAAAAGGAAAGTGAAGGTCTAAGATTAGCAGGAGCTAAGAAAGACCAACAAACTACTGACTCAATAGATACACAAGAAACACAAGAGCATACCAATCAAGGGCATGGACAAGACAATCCTGACCCTCAAGAGTCTGCTGCAACTTCTGGCAGCACCCAAGAATAGGTTGTTTTTTCTGGATTGAATCTGATACCTTTTATGTAGAAGGAAGGAGAAGAGGTCCCTGATTTCAGCACCATCTTCTATGACAAGGAGAAGAAGAGGATTGTCAAGAGATCTGCGAAAAAAGTCGAAAGAGGAGGACAATCAGGTATGATGATTACTGATAAAACTTTGGTGCATGGGACAGATGCAAATCCACGACTGACAGCAAGAGCTGGGGTGGCATTAACCCAGGCCACTGAAGACAATGTGGATAGACTTATGACAGACCTTGAGCAGTCAAGGAAAAATGCAGCACAATTAAAGGAAACTCTAAAAAAGGAGAGGGATGCAGGTAACAAGTTAAAGAGAAAATTTGAGGATATGCATAATGAAGTAAGGGCTTCGAAGATAGAATGCCAAACTTTGCAGGCAAGCAAGATGGCCTTGGAAGTCTTAGTAGAGAAAAATGAAAGGGATGCTCAGAATAGTCTAGCAGAACTACAGAAGATACAGCTAGAGTATCAGGCGTTGAAGACATAGAATAATGACCTCAAAGTATCATATGAAGCTCTGAGTGCAGAAAAGGACTAGCTGCAGAGCAAAATTGTTGAGTTGGAGGCACAGAAGGTCACCACAGAAGAAAGGGAAAAGCAATATCAAGTGCAGGTGGCAGGTTTTGAGGGACAGATTGCTTCATTAACAACATCACTGAAGGATTCCAGTGAACAGAAGACTGATATCCAGCCTGTGAAGGAGCATGTCCTAGCTCAACGAAGAAGAATGCACCAACTGGAAATGTCTATTGAAGAAGAAAGGTGTAAGATCTTACAGATAGACAGCAGGTTGGAAGAAATCCTGGACACTACTTCATATTTTGTAGATAGATCTCAAGATATTTTGGAAGTCCTGACAGGAAGAATAGTTTGGTTAGAAACAAACAAAGAAACCCCTGCAGAGCTACCAGCTAAGGATTGACATAGTTTGAAGCCGGACCACGACTTATTAGAATTTGTAATAAATA
The DNA here is from genome assembly GCA_001517045.1 of Pseudotsuga menziesii. Lineage (NCBI taxonomy): Eukaryota > Viridiplantae > Streptophyta > Pinopsida > Pinales > Pinaceae > Pseudotsuga > Pseudotsuga menziesii. The sequence goes on along the minus strand of LPNX010555681.1, from coordinate 888,379 downwards.
CTGCAGAGGAATTCAAGAAGACTGTGAATAAAACGAGAGGAGCCTGTACTGAATACTGTAGGAGGGTGCTGGTCACATACAACAGATGCTAAGTTGCTGCAGAACAAAGACTGGATGCAATACCAGAGCATGAGCTGTTCACAGAGCTACTACAGAGCAGGTACCAGGAAGATGAGCAGAAGATACAACAAGTCAAGGATTTGGATGAGCAGATCCCGAAGAATGCAGTAGCTCATGCGGCAGTCAGCGTCCATTTACTTGAAGATCAGCTACGCTTGAGTCCAACAAGAATAGAGGTGGTTAGGAATCAAGCTGCAAAATATGAAATCAACATCCGTTTTCTTGAACCCTCAGATTTTGAGAGCATAGCAGCAGAGGCCCAGGCGTGGAAAAAGTTCATTAATGATCAAGCGGGGCCCTCTTCATAAAGTTCTCTATTAAATTTTTGTTTTAAATGTAATATATTGTATAATGTATGAGCACTCACTACAGGACGAATTTTGGGAATTGAAACATTGGGGAAGTGTTACCACCTAAGTTGTACTTAGTGGTTTTTATCAAGTGAGCCTGGTGAACCGGATAGGGTTAACTTAGTCGGACTGCAAAAGACCTTTGGAAGTACTTCTGGGAAGTGCTTGTTGTACTATATCACATGTTCATACCCCATGGGGGAATTGTAATAAATGTTCTAGCATGATAATGTCTGTAAAATACTTGGTCTCTTAGACTTCATTTGTCAATTCGATCAGCCCATGGTGTTTTTTCCTTTGGTTATTATTGGTTGTTGAACAAACGACTGATAATTTCTGAGTTTTTCACTCCATACCTCCAAAGTTGGGGTGGTTGGCTTGGCATTTAGGCCTATTGAGGTTATTAGAGTCTATGTGTCAATGTATAAACATGCTAGACATCATTTTTGAGTCATATGAACATGTCTAAGTCCCCCTAGGTGTTTTTCAATTTTTCAATATTTTAGTTTTTTCAGTGTTTTTTTTATTAAAATTTATTTTTTCCAAAACTTAGGCTATTTTTTAATAGTTTAATTGGAAAAATTGATTTTGTAATAAAAGTGTGCCAAATAATCAGTTTCAGTCATGTAGGTGCTCATTTTCAAGCTAAGAGCACCATGTAAACCCATGGACCCACTATTTCCTAGTTTTGAGTGATTTTCCATCACTAAGGTCAGAAAGTCCATCACTAAGGTCAGAAAGCCCCAAAAATCAATTATTGATTATTTTAATTAATAAATTGATGAATAATGGAGCAAATCCAAAATCATAGATCAGTGGATTCTCAGCCGATTTGATTGAAATCAGTCAGATCTAAAGCAGATTGACTGGATCTGACAAATCCTTGATTGAAGGAGGTGATCAAATCAGATCCAGAGTTGATCTTCAGCATCCTTTATGGAGAATTTCACCCTCCCTCTCTCCTCAACACATTTTGGCTCATCTGGATGAGTTTTGGTGGATGCCTTAGTCAACAGGTTGAGGTGTCAGTCAGATCAGCTCTCCGATTGACAATTGCACTAAGTGAGACTCAGATCTGGCTCAATTAGACACATATTAGGCATTGATGGACTCTTCATCAGCATATTTGGTCTATCTCCTTGGGATTTGCGCCCCCCCTGGGCTGGATCTCCTGGTTTTTGTATATATCCAAGCACAACTCCCTCTTCCAAGCTAGTTAGAGCTGGACTGAAGGGATTGCCATTGTAACTCTGTATTTGATCATCATTTGTGAATAAAGAAGCTTTGGTGGCTATACTGTGTAGTGCATGTGTATGTGTGGATTCTTAGTGTTATGCTGCTGATGTGGTAGCTGCAATTTCTTGCCAAATTCTGTGCTGCTTTTGTGTTCTGGCTTCAAGGATTCAACTGAATCTAGTAAGGGTGTAAACTAGGAAAGCTAGATTGCTTGATCTTGTTTATCCATATGATGTATGCTCAAAAATTTCAGTTATATGCTTAAATAAGGTTATTTTGGCATGATCTTTCATTTTTGTTGCTTTATACATCTATATCCAGATCTCACGAGGTGTGTGTAGGCTTGTGTTATTTAGTTGCAGGTTCTCGATTGGATGAAGGTGTGGATCTAGATTGACGCCATTCCTATCCAATAAGCTCAAGACTCTGTCCCTCAGCACTCCAAAAAAGGGCCTCCTTTCATCTTGCTCCATTCAAGTAACGATCCGACCTTCTCTCCTCTTCTTCTCATTTCTACAAAAAATCAACATTTTTACCCGGTTACTCTGTTCGTAGCTTTGATTTTGCTTAGATCTATCATATAAAAAGTAATTCCAACATAGATCTATCTTATCAAAGCCTATAGTCTAGATCTTGCACTTAAAAAAGTTTCATAAGCATTCTAGATCTAGCTTTAGGGAAATTGTCTTTTTGAATGAAAATTGAAAGAAAACTTGTAGATCGCATGCATTAGATTTCCTTTCGCTGTTATAAAATTTAATATTTTGCAATATCAGTGCATATTTCATTGGCTTTACAAACAGCAAGCCAAGATCCCAAGGAAAGCTTGCTTTCCTTGGTTCCTTTTTCGCCTGTTTAGCTAGTTTTAACTTCATTTTTTTTTGAGATAAGGTAGGCTGATCCAAAGGTACTCTTAAAGAGATTTTGGGCGTATGTTATTCTAACATGCTCGCTGACTTTTAGCAGGTCTGACAGAAAAGAAAGGAAGCTGCTGTCCGAAGTGGCCTCAGGAGCGTTCAAATCCCCCCAGGGGTCTCCCTTTTCACTAAAATCTTAAAATTTTTGCAAAGTTGTAAGATCTTGGTTTCAGCCTGTATAAGGACCAAGAAGTTTTTGATATTTCAGTTTGCTAATATTGTAACCAATAATAAATAAAATTATTTTTGGAATAGGCTCTTTCGAGCCCATTCCCCATCCCCCCTGGGGGGATTTGCGTCGGTGTCCTTTTCGTCGCTTTCTGCTTATTTCTTTTTTTAAACTAGCATTGATGTAATTTGCAGGGTAGTATACTTGATTTTATTATTAATTTCATAATCCACTTTTTGTTTTTTTCAAAGTAATCATAATACTTACCCCACGATTTCCTGATTGACCCGAAAGGGGAAAGAGATTCGTGGTAGGACTAATTAGAAAACTAGAATTGTGGATCTGTTTTATTTTTCATCATTTATTTATCAACAATTATAAAATTAACCCCTCCTCGATTCCCCGATTGAGATCCACTTGGATCGAAAGAGGTTCCCCAGAGGGTTTTCTTTTAAACAAGAACACCCAGTGTAAAACTTACTAAAATTGACAAGACTCCAGTGTGTATGCTCTGCACTTGGCTGCGGTTCGTCCGATCAGTCAAGCTGTATCAAAAGCACTTGGGTGACTAGTATAATTAGGACCCACTCTCCCCAACTGACAAACCATCAGGTGAAAATCCAACACCTAGATCAAACCTTTACGGTGGCAAAATACCCAAAGGAAGCGGGAACTTCTAAAAAGTGACCTTAGGGCACTGATCTCTGTCACACCCTAACGGGTGCGTTACGAACAATAGCCCCAAAGACTCCATTTTAGCCCACATATCCTTGCGGGTAGTCGTGAAGGTTTAGTTTTGGACATACTCCAAGTACTCTCGGGTATATCTGGAGTCCCCCCTTAGCCTAATTTTAATCAACTCACACTTCAAACTTAACTTAAAATGTACCAAGAGGCAATCGCAAAACATTCACTCCAAGCACATGAAAGTATGTTGTTTCTATTTTTGACTCCATTCTAAGGCACTGGTTATTTTCTTGCTTTATATAAATATTGTGTCTCAACATTGTGCTTTTGTGTGTTCATCTTTTATATCTTGTCATCTTTGATTATCTATAGTTAAATTGCAAACTCCTAAGCAACTCATTTAATTTAACATCACAACACTAAGTAATTATCCTTAGTAACTTAATAGGGTCTACCCCCCTTGGCTTCGTTAGGAGTTGAGCCTAAATGGAGGAGTCAAGAACAAGGTGATAACCTTGACTCGAGACTTGCCCCCAAGGACACACCGAGTGGCTTGAAGATTTTTGCCACGTGACCCAGGTGTGTGAAAGGCGACAACAGGAAGCCCAAGAGTCATTTGGGGGCAGCCCAAAAGTTTTTCTTTTTTGTATAAGTATAGGAGAGTTAGATGTAGAGAGGGACTTTTTCCCAGATAGATTTGTGAGAGTATGATGTAAGAAGAACTATTTCCTTTTGCATAAAGAAATTACAAGTTTCCTGTTGGAGAAATATTTGTGGAAGGTTTCAAATGCTGTGCTATGGATTTGTTGAATGTGAACTATTTCGTTTTCAGCTGTTATCCATTAACTGTGAGATCATTCTAACTCTTTGAACCTATGTTCTTGTTATGAATGCGCTCTAGTTTATTCTATGAAATTTCAACTGTGAGTAATGAATGTTGTTCATAAACAATTAGCTATCTGGTTGTTCATATATCTATAAATGTTCATGTGTTTTGAAATAAGTAACAGCTATTTGTGATTTTTCTTAATGCATGCACAAAATACATTACTCATTGATGAATAATAATCTTGCTCCCTAGGGATAGGTTAGATAGTTAGTTTTCGTTTTGGAGAGAGTTAGATGTAGAGAGGGACTTTTTCCCAGATAGATTTGTGAGAGTATGATGTAAGAAGAACTATTTCCTTTTGCATAAAGAAATTACAAGTTTCCTGTTGGAGAAAGATTTGTGGAAGGTTTCAAATGATGTGCTATGGATTTGTTGAATGTGAACTATTTCGTTTTCAGCTGTTATCCATTAACCGTGAGATCGTTCTAACTCTTTGAACCTATGTTCTTGTTATGAATGCGCTCTAGTTTATTCTATGAAATTTCAACTGTGAGTAATGAATGTTGTTCATAAACAATTAGCTATCTGGTTGTTCATATATCTATAAATGTTCATGTGTTTTGAAATAAGTAACAGCTATCTGTGATTTTTCTTAATGCATGCACAAAATACATTACTCATTGATGAATAATAATCTTGCTCCCTAGGGATAGGTTAGATAGTTAGTTTTAGTTTTTTCTTGTTGTGTGTGATTTAGATGCGAGAGAGTTAAGACGAGAGGTAAGAACCTGCGCATCACATTGTGATCACTCCTCGTATTCTCTATCAATCTGCGTTTTTTAGATAGGCACTTGCATCTCATACTTAAATACAAAAAACTAAAAACATACACGGTGGACCGGGCCATAACCAGTAAAACCCTTTATTTTTGTTACTTGACCTATGGTAGCCGGACCGTAAACTGGACGGATTCCCCATACCAAACAGTAACTGGCTAGTTGGGAACGTTTACTGGGGAGAATCCCTAACTGTTGTTACCTGCTATTTTCCAAGCCTCAACACATCTTAATTACAGGGAGTTGCACCAAACAAATTGGATCAATTAAGGCATCTCTACACAGTGAGTTTTCAATGGCATATCTAGGATTTGCTAAAACAATTTCTAGGATTGGAAATTGAGAAATATGAAAGAGGCATCATTCTCAGACAACATAAGTATGTTTCAGACATGCTAATAAAGTTTAAAATGGATGATTGTAAGGAATCCAAGTGCCCATTTCTTTTCGGCATAAAACTAGGTGAATTTGGTGATTCTCCTTTGGTAGATTGCTCACTATACATGCAATTAGTTGGTAGTTTGTTGTACCTTAAACATACCATACCTGATTTAGCTTATTCTGTTAGTGATGTAGCGATGTATATGTAGCAGACACATGAGGTTGAAATGATTGGGCTGGAGATCCTAATGAAAGAAAGTCAACTTCAGGTTTTGTTTTTATTTTTTGTTTATGGTCCTATTTTCTGGTCTAGTAAGAAACAACACACAATTTATCTTTCTTCAGTAGAGTCCGAATACAGGGGAGCAGTGAATGTAGCCACACAATGTGTGTGGTTGAAAGGTATTCTTTGGGAGCTTGATGTTGCATTTGATTCACCCACTACCATTTGGCGTGACAATAAAAGTGCTACCAAGATATCTACATATCTAGTACAGAGGCAGAGAACATAGCACATAGATATCCATATGCACTACATCTGGGCCTTAGTGCATGATTGGGTGATTTCCTTGCAGTATTTCCCATCCACTGAGCAAACTGCTGACATATTCACCAAGAGATTTACTGAGAATACCTTCAGTTACTTGAGATCATTGCTTGGAGTGAGTGATGGATGGTGATGGATGCCATTCACTTATAGGTTTTTATCCCCATGTCCATTTTAGAGAGGAGGTTTTGTCCCATGAGGATTTCCTCTTTTCCTCATTTTTCATGGACAATTTTTTTGTTTGTTTGTAATGAGGTGACTTGAGCCTTTGTTACAAAGGTCCCCAATAATACTTTTATGAGTTGTACTAAGTCATGGTTAAGGGGGGGTGTTATAATAGTAATACAATACTTAGTACCTTGGTTTATAACCTTAGTCAATTTCATTTGCTTCTTAGCATTAAATTGCTATGGTTTAGACTTAGGGAATTTGTCTAGGAGGTGAATTGGTTATTTTCAGACCTTTCACACATGCTCCATCACTATAGTTGGTCAACCCAGCACGTGTGCTCCAACTTTTAAGTCCTTGGGTCGCTACATCCTTGATTTGGGTGATCTGGGTTTGACTAGGGGGCGCTTATGTGTATTTTGTCCATTTTGGCTCTCCTAGGAGAATTTATTGTCACCTAGAGCCTCCCACACACCTCTACTTGCTCAACCATGAATTCCATGGAGTCATCATTTCCCTAGCACAGTTTTTCCACGTCCACACCATGGTTTGTGACCTTTTGGGATGAGTTGGAGCTTGTTTGGTCCACCTAGTTAGATTGAGGCCTATTTTGGCCATGTCACATGTACACTCATATTTGGATTCCTAAGCCTATAGAATTGATCCATATGTAATATATACCTGTTCTTAACACATTCATATGTTAAACAGTTCAAAAATATCCACTTTTTGTTCACATGTGTATGTAAATTTGTTCCTCTTTTAAGCTTTTTTGCTGGTTTTTGCAAGTAATTCGAATTGTGAGAGTCCCTTGCGCTCCTAGATCGTGTTGTATATCAAATTCTCACACCAGGAATTGGTTGGTTGGGTTTATTTTCTCCTTCTATTTTTACATAGATATTAGGTTAGAATTTGGGAACATTTTCAACATTATAAACTAATTTGGTATATGCAGTCTTACCTTTTGGGTGTTAAGGAAATGTAACTACTGAAGATATTCTATTTTGTATTATTATTGTTATTATTACCCCTTATGGATATGTTGTTCCTATAATCAGAGGTGTTATTGCTTTATTTGTTCATGTAAATTCTTGAGGTAAAATCTCCATTGTAAGTTGGGTCATTAGTACCCATAAAAGTACTATTAAAATGTGTATTTTAGTCCCCCATGGCAAGTCAGATCTAGAATTAAGGATAAGTAATCCCTATTGGGTTATTAGGCCTCTCAACTTACTGGTATAGGAGAGGTGCCTACCTCATTTGGACATGGTGAGCACTAAAGCAAGATCACTATAGAGAGGAGAAATAGTCTATTTGAGTAGGAGGAAGTTGTAGAGTATTATTTCTTGGGTCTTACACTGTACTTGGTTGAAGTCTACATCGATGAAGCTTTGTTGGGTTTTCTTCCCCATGAGGGTTTCCCTAAATAAATATTTGTGTTATCTTTTTCTTTTCTTTTTATTCTTTCAGTAATCCTTTTTTTTGGCATAACAACTTTTAAAATCTTAACATGGCATCAGAGCCAACCTAAAAGAACACATTGTGCAACAACTTTTCCACAGTTCCACAAGATAGGGATCACTATTTTGGACACCTCCCTCCACAGACCAGTCATAAAATAAGGACCATTCAACTCACCCTAGGAGGGTGCATCTTTCTGTTGAAGCATTTTTTCTATGGATTTTCATTTCTTGACCTACCTCTACTGTTGAGAGAAACTAGGGCATCTGTTTTTTCAAGGTTCCATCCATATATTCTAGAAAATCAAGATACATTCTAGCTCCCCTTGGGGAGGTGCATATTTCCCTCCAACCATTCTTTCAAGTGACCACAGTTGAAACTTTAGGGTTTTCCAGTCAAACCTTAGGTTATCTTGAAGCATATTCCATAACCAATCCTCAAATTGGTAAGTTATATCTCCTATATTTGTATTTGAGGTTTTCATTCATTAAAGATGAAAATAGTACCAATATTGATGAAAATATTGAGGGAGCAAAGAACTTCAGAGAATGGAAGTACAAAGTTATGCTCATCCTTGAATAACATGACTTAGAAGGCTACATCAAATATGAGGTCAAGGAACCAGAGGGAGATGACGAAAAGGCCAAGCGCAATAAGGATGTGATCAAATCCAAGAGTATCATAAATGATTCTATAAAGGATCATTTGATCCCACAAGAATATTCAAAGAATGCTCCAAATTAAATGTTTGATGCATAGACAATTCTACTTAAAGGGAAGAATATCAATAGAAGAATGAACTTGAGAAACTAACTCAAGGGTGTGAATATACAAAATGCAGAAACTATGCAATCACACTTCTCAAGAGCATCTCAAATCAAAGAACAATTAGAAGCCATTGGTGACATGGTGGAAGAAGTAGAAGTTGCGACGACCACCTTAAATGGTCTTCTAAAAGAATGGGATTCCTTCATTAGAGGAATACATTCTAGAAGAAAGCTAACAAAGTTCAACAAACTATGGGAAGAATGTGTATAATAAGGAGGAAGGATAGAAAATAGAGAAGAGAAGCTAGATGAGAATGAAGATCAAGATCTAGTTTCTCATGCAAATAATGGAAGAAATAAAAGGAATAATTGAGGATAACCTCCGAGAAGACCACAAGAATGTTAAACTTGAGAACCATAGCTATATAGGCTAAGATGAGAACAATTGGAAAGGAATTATGCAGTGGAATAATAAAGATCAATGTACACTGAGCAAATAATTCATGACACAAATGTCAGATCAATCAAACAATAATTGCTCAGATAATCAAAACATTAGTCTCCATTCATTATTCAGTAATACAATGATAGTACAATAAATAGAATTTGAATACTGTGGATAGGATTCAAATCTACCAACTCTAACTGACTATTTAGCTAATTTAGTGTGTAAAACTCACAACTAGAGCTCACTAGTCTAACTTCGCATGTCTAAATCAGTCTACAATTAGTTAATTGATGAGGTAGGTGGAAAAAAGTCTCCACTCTCCTTGCATGCATGAAAAACTGGCTTTAAGATATCTGATAATGATCTAACTAAAAGTAACTGGAGGATAACTCGACATAACTACTTACCTACCATAGCCAACTGAAGGTAACTGTTGGTGGCACTCATAGTGGGCTTCTCTAGTGTAGGGATTGGTCCCTAGGGATCCTAAAATTATGAAATCATGTGTAGTAAGTGGAAAATGACCCTAAGGTGTGTCCCCCATACTCTAGTACAATGATAATAACCCCTTAAGTGAGGAAAAATGACCAAATAGACTATATTGGATAAAGGGAGGATTAATTAATCCTAACTTTGGACAAATTGGGCCCTGGAAACTAGGCCAAAAATCACCCATATAATATAAATGAATTAAAATACTAATTACTAAATTATGGAAAATGGGGAAAACCTCATGGGAAAATCCCACCTCAAAATAAGCAGGTAATCACGAAACAAGCTTCCATACTTGGGAATTTTTTTTCTCTTTGAGCAAAACCTTGTGAAACAATTGCTGCAATCTACAACCCCGTGGAGCAATAATGTAGAATCTTTGTTCTTCTGTGCATCAACATCCCAGGGTTGTGCATGTGAATCTCTCCAAACTAAATGACTATGTCTGGAGGAATTTTCCTCTTTGGGAGAAGAGGAATATGCTAAACTGAATCAGGAACACAGACAATTGGAAGATGAAAACTGGACCCATGTAGAGCAACTGAGATCAACATATGAGAGAGAAAAAGTTATTGATAATTAGAACCAAGTGAGTTATACCCAAGTAACTTATATGTTGCAACCTTGAACATCGAACCATGTGAGGTAAAATCAGCTCCAGGTGTTAGGAGCAAGTGTCCAGGCGAATGCAGGATGTCTCCATATTTACTAGTACTATGAGGAGATGAGCATGCGATTAAGTAGGAAGGTAGAGAAGTCCTGGGATCATGGAGAGAGAATTATTGAGATCCATAATATTATATAGCTTCTAAAATATCCAATGATTCAAAAAATTTATTATGATCAAACTCATGAGAGAAATCTGACATCGAATCCCCAACAACAAATTTGAAAGAGACTTGAGGTGCTTGATTTTTCACACCAAAATTGATGAGAAAAAATACAAGCATGACTGGAGGATCTTGAAACTTAAAAGTCAAACCAAATAAGGTCATATCATATCCAAGAGTGTGGAACAAAGGTTCCAAGCGCTCCACTGATATGGTAGATGCACAATTTTCACCCTCTTCAAAAGAACTCCGAGTATTGGTGCAAGAAATCATGTAGGAATTTTTTGGAAGCTCTAGATCAATGAGGGTGAATGGATCACTCCTAAAATACGATATTCTTCCAAAACATCCAAAGTATCACTTTTATGCACACCAACAAAATGATTGGAGAGAGAGGAATTGAATTTCTTTTCAGCTCTTTAAGCTTTCAATAGAAACCTTTGCACAAAATTTAGAGTAGAAGAATCACTGGAGAATGACTGAGTAGAATGGAAGGAGAGTTTTTATTCAACAATGAATATTTGCATGTATTCTTATGGATCATATATATGAGAAGATGAGATATAATAGATCTCATAATCTTCTATAGCAACAGAAGAAGGATCCACTGCAGGGAGACTTTCAACAATTCCAATTTATTGAGTTGAAGATTCTGCTTCTTATTCATCTTGAACAACTTCATCTGAGAGAATAGAGGCTGGAAATTTTGAAGGGAGAACACATGAGGAGGTGTTGGATTCACTCTAGCTATCATCTTATTCTTTCTGCACACCAAAGGCTCTATCTAGAGTTCTCGAGAGCTCGAATGGATACTCAATATATTTCATGAGATAACGCATATTAGGAGACATTACCATACCTAAACTTCCATATGATCTATCACGGTCATTTAACTAATCTTCTTCATCTTCATAATATTCTTTTCCAGCTCAAAAGGACACATCAAGGAGATCATGTATCTCAAGATATGAAACCATATTCAATTTCTACTCAGCATAATTGAATGGTGATATAGGAGGAACTGATCTTAAATCCATTTTGAAGTTGTACCTACAAAAAAGCTGTGAAAACAATAAATTCACAAACATTTTTCAGTTCAAACCTTTCCACCTCGACATGCGCACTTTTTCATAGTCCATCACACATGGATTGACTTCTCTTGACAGAATCCAGAGGGAGTAATGCTATGATTCCATGAATTATGTGGAAACTCAGCTGCTTCTGGTGCAAGCATGGAGGTTTCATAGGTTTACTACTGGACTAAACATAAGATCTGATACCTTGTTAAATTTTAGAACCATAGATCTACATGATAATATGAGATCTATTGGAAAGGAATTATGCAATGGAATAATTAAGATCAGTGTACACTAAGCAAATAATTCATGAAACAAATTTCATATCAATCAGACAAGAATTGCTCAGATAATCACAACGTTAATATTCATTCATTAATCAATAATACAATGATAGTACAATAAATAGAATTTGAATACTATGGATAGGATTCAAATCTACCAACTCTAACAGATTGTTTAGCTAAATCAGTGTGGAAAAATCACAGCTAGAGCTCACTAGTCTAACTCTTGATGTCTAAATCAGTTTACAATTAGTTAAATGATGATGTAGGTGGACAAAAGACATCAAAATCCCTACATGCATGAAACTTGGCACTAGGATAACTGATAGTGATCTAACTAAAAGTAACTGGAGGATAACTTAGCATAACTGCTTACTTACCACAACCAACTGAAGGTGATTGTTGGTGGCACTTAGAGTGGGATCCTATGATGTAGGGATTGGTCCATAGAGATCCTAAACTTATGCAATCAGGTGCAGTAAGTGGAATATGACCCTTAGGTGTGTCTCCCATACTCTAGTACAGTAATAATAACTCCCTAAGTTAGGAAAAATGACCAAACATACTATATTGGATAAAGGGAGAATTAATTAATCCTAACAAATAATTCAAAATAGGTAGGATACCTAGAAATGATTACTCATCCTTTGAATTTTATGCATGTCATAAGATGAGACACATTTCTATAAATTTTCCTCATGAGAAAGATCAATTCAAGAATAATAACTGGAATTACATGCCCATGCAGCTGAAGAAAATTAATCATATGAAGAGAGGGCTATAGAAAATGAAGAGTCTAGTGAAGAGTATGTCCTAATTTTAGCTCTCTCGGGATCAGTCTCTCATGGAAGTGACACTTGGATTATATATAGTGGTGCTTTCAAACATATGACATGTCACAAAGATTTTGTCTCATGTCTTACCCAGAAAGACTATTCAAACAAGAGATGATTATCAGCACCCCATCAAAGGAATGGGAGACTCCTCTTACAAACTAAAATATAGAAAGTCCACGAAGATGAACAAATTCTTATATGTTCTAGGATTGAAGAAGAATCTTCTTTCTATTTCAGATCTAGATAAGAAATATTTTAGAGTTTCCTTTATAAATGATGAAGTCATTATATGGCCAAAAGTAAAGACAATAGATGATGCTACTGTAATTGGTGTTGAAGAAGGAGGACTCTATAAATTGAAGGGGCACACAGATTCATCTCTTACAACCAGTACCATTAGCCCATGTGAACTTTGGCATAGAAGACTTGATCATGTGAACTACAAAGCATTTCCAATTTTGAGAAATGTAGTGATAGGTCTACCATATATCCAGATCAATCATGAAGGAGTATGCAAATGGTGTGCTCAAGGAAAGAACACCAAGAACATATTCCTAAGAAGTAAAAACAAAGCAAAAGGGATCTTGGATATTATCAGCTTAGATATTTGTAGACCAATGTTAGCTACTTCCATAAGTGGGTATGTTTATTATGTCTCTTTTATTGATGACTACTCTCATTAGACTTGTATATTTTTTTGAAAGGAAAAGATGAAGTATTTGGAAAGTCCAAGGAATTCAAGGCTCTTGTGGAGAATCTATTTGAAAAGAAGATCAAGACCTTAAGATCAGATAATGGAAGAGAATTCACTTCAAATGAATTCAAGGACTTTTGTAAGGAATATGGGATTAAGATGGAGCTTACCACACCCTATAATCCTCAATAGAATGGAGTGGAAGAAAGGAAGAATATATCTATCATGGAAGAAGTCAAAGAAATTATTCATGATCAAGATCTATCTATGCACCTATGGGCCGAAGCAGCAAGGACCGAAGTCTATGTACATAATAGAATATCCCACAGTGTTCTTCGAAAAAAAAATCCAAAAGAGATGTTCACCAATGAAAAGGCCGAAGTATGTCACTTGAACATATTTGGTTGTCCTTTGTACTTACATATTCCCAAGGAGAAAAGATAAAAAATGGACTTTTCAGGAAAGAAGGGAATATTTTTTGGATACAGTGACTAGTCAAAATCCTATAGAATCTACATTCCAAGTTTCCATAAGATAGATATCAGTAGAGATGTCACATTTGATGATGATGTAACTTTCACCAAATACAGAAATAACTATGCATATGAAGATCATGAAAAAGAGCATGAATCTCCTAGAACTACAGAAGCTACCATATCACCAGTTAGAGATATCAAAGAATAACTTGTACTTGAATATCATGACATGGAGGAACCCCAAGGACCCATGGAGACACACCATGAGATGATTCCAACAAAAAGAAGACCAAATTGGGCTCGTGATATAATCCGAGAAGAAGAAATATATGGTGCACCAAAATGAATCAAGAGATCAATATTTTATTACAACTATGTGGCATTAATGCCAAACCTTGTTGATGAAGAAGCCTCAAAGAATAAGTCACAAGTAAATTTGAACCCAAAATCCGACGATAGATTTGTTTGAATTTCGACAAGACTCTGTTTAACATCCGATGAGGTGGACTATTTTCAAACATTGTTAGAATTGCGTCGGATATTCGAAGACCCAAACAATACATCATAAATATGACAAAAGTTAGTCGCATGATCGACATGTAAATCCAACGATATTTTGTCAAATCTCTGACACGCAGATCATCGAAAATGCAATGGTAGAAGTGTCGGTTAATCGACACCTTAGTCCACCCAAAAGAGAAATTAACCGACACTGTAATCCACCCATATTATCAGTTAACTGATGACATAAGTGTCGGTTAACCGAAAGTTTGGGTGCATTAAGATATTGATTAACCGACACCTTAATCCACCCAAACTATTGGTTCACCAACACATAGTTGTCGAAAATCCAATGAAGTACAGACATAAAGCTACACAAAAAATCCAACGACACTGTTTTCAGTAACATATTCTATATTTAAGTATTCTCCAATAACATGTATACCATGAGATAATAATCAATATTCTATCTCTATGATTTTAATATGTTTACTCCAGGATGGTATAAGTCTAAGGAAATAGTAATAACCGACACTCACATTCTAGGGATGTAATACTAGGATGATTTTCTTGAACTATTATCCATAACTCTTGGAGAGGCCTATATATCCAATGATTGATTATCGATGAATAAGAATTATAAAAATGCAAAGCCTAGTTAACATGTCCTATGCAAGGTATCATCTTTGTTTTGCTTGTTGTATAACAAAATAAAGATAAAAATCATTACAATAAAAACTGGAAGTTTGTTTGACATTAATAAAATTAGCTTATCTTTGTATGTGACTTGTGATTTCAAATGTGTTCAAAGCTAAATTCAGAGATAGAACCATGGAAAAGAGGAATCTCTTTCTATAAGCTCAATACTAATCCTATTACTAGATTTAGTTGTATTATGCTTCTGCACAAATAACTTGAGGTGTATGAGAGAAAACTTGTTTCTAGTGTCCAGATTCTTCTCCACAACAGTCAAAGATTTAAATTTTTTTCATAAATCCCGAGGATTAGAGTGTTAAAGTTTTGGGTTAGATTAGTGTTTTAAAAAAATTAACAACTTTGCACACCAATTCAGTCAATTACTTAGACAAAGTAAAATTACAGTAGTAGTAGCACAAGATAAATTCCAACATAGTTCTAGATGCAAACCAGTAAGACAAATTAAAACATAATTTTCATCTATTTCAACTTTAGCACTCCTCAATGGTCCCTATGCTAACGTTGGTCCTTGATATGTGAAAGAAAAAATATTATAACAAAAATATATAACAACAGTAGTACAAACTAATGAACAACAAGTAATAATAGTTAGTTGAGATATGGTTTGGATCTTCCTTATGCTTATACATTTTTGGAATCCGATATTGTCACTATAAGGACAAACTTCCAAAAGGAATGGATGACATACCTTGAGAGAGAGAGTGCAGTAATTAAATACATACATTAGTAAATAAAGTGTCAGTCCATCCCTAAATGTCACACACATTCACAACCCATCTAGGATAGGATACCTTAGTCATGAAAAAGTCATATCCCAGTAGAAAGGAGACGACAAAGTCATAAATCAGCTCAAGTGGTATTAAAAAAAACCTCAGTTTGCTGGGAGAAAACAGTCTCAGTCATGGCCAGCCCAAGGGGATCTAAGACAATTATGGCCAGCCTAAAGGAGCTACAAAAATTCATGAAGGTAGCCACAATCACGACCATCTAGAGGGGGTCTAACAGAGTTGCATACCATCCCAAAAAGGGCATAAAAACACAATAAAAAAACAGTGAAAAGAAAATCCACAGTCACATATCAAGTCACAACCCAGGATGAATACACAGACCATGGATTAAGTCATTGCCTAGTAGGGTACACAATATGAAGAAAAAGTCACAACCTAGAAATAACAGTATACTAGCAGCCTATAATGGTCATGGTTCGTCCCTAAGCATGCACACAACTTTCCAAGAAGGATCAATAAGGTCACAATCCAATAGAATAAGGTCAATAAAGATTACATATCAGAACCTAACATCCCATAAGGTCATGGTTAAGGCCAAGAGGATCACCTTATACCACAAGTGTCTTCCCTAAAGACACCTAAAGAGATGTTTGATTCCTTGACCAAGCTATTTTGAAGGGAAGAATATAAATAAGAAGAAGTATAGGAACGCCGCGATCCTTGAATAAATTGACTTGGATCAGTATTTCAGTAAGAAAGGTCTAGGATCCAGAGGGAGATGAGGCCAAGGCTTGAGCCAAGATAATCATTGCAGATTATATTAAATATCATCTCATCCCTCATGTGTGTCATCCTTGAAGATACCAAAAGGGAGTGTTCGATGCTATGATGGAGAAATCAAAGAAGAATAAGATATGGTTATAACCACCTTGAATGGCCTCCCAGGATCATGGGATTTATTCATTCGAGGAATGTGTGCCAGAAGGAAGTGATTACCTTCAGCAGACTCTGGGAAGAGCGCACACAAGAAGAAGCTCGGATCATAATAAGAGAAGAGAAAATGGGAGAAACTAAAGATCAAGCTCTCACCATCCAAAGAATATCCCTCAAGCGATGAGGAATACAAAGGACTCAACTCTTGAAGAACCTCTTATCCATCTTAGTATTTGGATAAGAAATGATGTTGTTATGAATGAAGAAGATGATGAAGCTGAAGGCTCAAGAAGGAATCTACCCATGAAACGAATAAAGATAAGTATTCAATTGTCATTTCATGATATTATTTGGTTATGCATTTTTTATATTCAGTTGTTATGCATGTTTGCATTAATGACAGTATACCACTAATATGCATGTGATGGGTAAGTATCCCATGTTGCTATACGACTCTCCATTGCTACTTATCTAGAATGAAACCTCTTTGCTACAATACTGGATTAGTGCACAATCTCAATGATGTCATGGTAGAGATGGAAGGCATCTAGAAACTTTCCATAATATATGGATGAATGTTGTATTGGCTAAAATAGTTGCATGATTATATCTTTATGCATAAAGAATTTTCCATTATGAATATGCCTTATGAAATGTTTCTAACCATACAACTAATACATTTGACTTGTAGGAAAGATTGCGTACAATCACCTACAAGAAAAGAAGGACGAGACTTGTTTCGAAGAACAAGTGACGACAGTTCAAGAAATGATACAAGATGAAGAATAATATGATGATACTTTCAAAGAAAGAAAGAGGTCTTAGACACAGTACAATTATGTGACACCATTGAGAGACATCATTGATGCAGAGCCTTCCAAGATATGAAGAAGTAGCCAAGAAGAAAGGGAAGGAGAGTGCCAGTTCAAGAAGAATGATGTCTAGGATGTAGTATCGAAACCTGAAGGGAAGAATGCAGTGTCTTCCATATGGATCTACAAGATTCAACATGCAATAGATGGAAACATCGTGGCATACAAGGAAAGATTCGTAGCATGAGGCTTCTCATGGAAAGAAGGCATAGACTACAAAGAGACATTTGCATCCATTGGGAGTTGAGACACATGATAGGCGAACTCATGTGTGCAAATTAAAGAACACCTTGTACAAGATCAGAAGGCACCCATGGGATAACACATACATGAGGAGCTTGAAGATCACCTAGAGTGATGAAGATCTTAACCTTTGCTACAAGGTTGAAGATGAAATCCTATATAGGATGACACGCTCACAGATGGGTGGAAGAAGAACTTTTGAAAAGGCTCAAGATAGAGGATCTTGGTATCCAGTGACCCTAGATGGATACATAGAATATTAGTAGTAGAGGAATCTACTTGTCACTCCAGTACATAATGTTTCAATACATAGAGTACGAAAGACAGAGGGAATATGATGCTTCGCTTCAGAGGGAATGACTGCAAAAGATCCTGAGGTTCGACATTATACAATGAGATGGAAAGCTTACTGATGGTTCCAGGATTTATTGAGAGTAAAGCGGATTCAAACCTTTGCTTCAAGGTTGAAGGCGGAAGGCCAGTGATGCTCCTGTTATATGTCGATGAATTGTTCCTAACAGGAAAAGAGGAACTCATTAAAGTTGCAAGAAGAGGAAGTTTCCTAGGCATGGAGGTGTGGTAGAATGCAGATAGAATCTCCCTGGGACAAGGGAAGTATGTAGTAGAGATCTTGAAGATGTTCGGGATGATGGAATGCAAGGCCATGACCACACCTATGGCATCGAACATGAAGCTATTGAGTGATGCTTCATCAGAGTCGGTTGATGCTACGATGTATCATCAGATGATTGGGTCCTTGATGTACTTGGCGACTACGAGACCAGATATTTTCTTTGCTGTGAACACATTGAGCCAGTTCCTAACAGATTCGAGACATGTTCACCTGATTGTTGCAAATCATATTCTGAGGTACCTGAAGGGTACAGTTGATTATTGGCTCAAGTATGAGGTGAATCGAAAGATTAACCTAGAAGTTTATGTGGATTTGGATTGGGAAGACAGTTCCATTGATAGGAAGAGCACTTCAGGTTGCTGCTTCAGTATGGGATCAAGTGTGATCTCTTGGTTTAGCAGGAAGCAATCTTGTGTGGCACTAAGTACAACTGAAGCAAAACAAGAGCAGTGAAGCTCCAGTATGTGATCCAGATCGAGATCTCTCGAAAGAGGGAGTGATAAGTTCTAGCATATCCAGTGAGATAGGTTGTCTAAGCATAAAATCCTAGCGAAGCTTGTAGGTTTCTCAGACGTAAACGATCCTGTAGGTTTTCCTCGGATGTAATCGATCTTGGTGAATATCGCAGGTTATCCTTGGACGTAATCAACCCTGATGTGATCCTATGCTAGAAATGACCATAGTGAAGTTTGAGTACTTTAGGGAGAAGCTTGGTGTTCTCCAGATCAAGGTTCCTTCCAAGGAGAAGTGATGAGTCCGAGAGCCTTTCAAACATGGATGCTGGATGTGTTCCTCCCATGGTCAGATGTAAGTGCAGAGCCCTTCTGACATGGATGCTGGATGTGTTCTTCCCATGGTCAGATGTAAGTGCAGAGCCATTCTGACATGGATGTTGGATGTGTTCCTCCCATGGTCAGATGTAAGTGCAGAGCCCTTCTGACATGGATGCTAGATGTGTTCCTCCCATGGTTAGATGTAAGTGTAGAGCCCTTCTGACATGGATGCTGGATGTGTTCCTCCCATGTTCAGATGTAAGTGTAGATCCCTTCTGACATGGATGCTGGATGTGTTCCTCCCATGGTTAGATGTAAGTGCAGATCCCTTCTGACATGGATGCTGGATGTGCTCCTCCCATGGTCATATGTAAGTGCAGAGCCTTTCTGACATGGATGCTGGATGTGTTCCTCCCATGGTCAGATGTAAGTGTAGATCCTTTTTGACATGGATGCTGGATGTGTTCCTCCCATGGTCAGATGTAAGTGTAGATCCTTTTTGACATGGATGCTGGATGTGTTCCTCCCATGGTTAGATGTGAGTGCTGGGCCTTTTTGACATGGTGGTAGGCTGGGACTCCCATGGTCAGATATAAGTGCTAGACGGGTCTTTTCAACATGGTGGCAGGATCGACCTCCCATGGTTGAATATAGGCGCTGAAGAAGATGAAGACCTACATGGAGGCTAGGCCTACAACCAACATGAAAAAGGGTTGGCTCTATAGAAATTCCTATGACGAGTATAATTGAGAGATAGAACAATTTGCTTGAGATAGTGGGAGCAGTGATGACGATGATGATCTAGTGATGATCCAGCTTTGATGATGATCTAGTGAAGATGATCCAGCTATGATGATGATCCAGCTTTGATGAATGATCCAGTGACGAAGACTTGTGCTGATGAATTGTGTCAAGATAATACCTTCCTACTTAAGATGGAGTGTTGATGTATTTGTAACCTTGGAATGTATTCCTTGTATATTTTATATGTTGTATTTCTTTGTACCCCGTTGTTCCTATAGAGAGAATCATTAATGTAATCAAGTCATGTAAAGTCATAGAGGTTAACCCTCCGTATTGATCGCGGGGAAAAGTCCCCACAATTGAGGGGTACTAGGGTTATTAGACTCTCTTAGTGAATTCGACCCTGATAAGTAATGATAAAGTCAGAAACTAGTATAAATAGAGAGTGAGCCTCTCTATTTGACACACACAATCACTCAACAGTAGCGCATGAGTGAGAGAAGAGGATCTCGCACAAGTGAGATAGAGAACAACTGTCGGAAATCATCTTTATGTTTTCAGGTTTTACTTTTGCCATTGGTGCTCATTCTATCTATGAGGAAGTTGCGGGGTTTTCTCCTTTATGGTTTCCCCGAGGAAAACTCTTTGTGTCTATTGTCTCTTGTGATTATTGTTGTGCATGTTATTCTCTCAGATAAGATCCTAGATCATATTGATTAAATGATAAAAATATAACACAAAATAAAAACCATAAGATAAAAGTCATGATACCAAAGGTACACATAATAAGGACGCTATGACCAAATAAAAGATAAAGGACCATAAGTCAACCAAATGGGTCACAATAAGAAGTTAAGAAAACCCTCATACCCACAAGAACAAGGTGAACCATAAGGGTGGACAAACAACCCCTTTTACCCAAAGGACCAACAAGACCAAGGACTTTAATATTTTCTCTCTCACAAGGTATATTGTCACATATATTTTTATCATCACTGTATAAGAATAAGTAAATAATAAATCTAGACCCAGAAAATTATTGATGTAATAAATTCAAACATAATTTTCATCTCTTTCAAATTTAACTCTCCATTGGTCACTGCATTAAAGTTGGTCCTTGAGATGAGTTATCAATTCCAATGTACAAGATATAAAATGTAACAAAATTCCAATGAAGTTTAACAAATTCAATCAATTACTTAAACGAATTAAAGGTACTACTATAGATAAATTTCCAAGATGCATAATAGTACAACAGTAAAAATAGAGGCTCAAAATGTTTTGGAAACTTCACAACTCCAAATTACCTACTTCATCGTTTAAAATTTTTGAGAAACCACGTTGTTTGTATTTTTTAATTGAGCCTTACTGCTAAACTATTATGAACTATGAAGAACCATCCACCCAAGTACTTAGTAGTAATATAGGTATGGGACTTCCAAATTATTGCTATTTTTTTATGAAGAACGAGCCACCCAAGTACTAAATAGTAATAGACGTATGAAACTTCTAGATATCGATAAACTGTTATGAAAAACCAACCACCCAAGTAATTAGTAGCAATAGAATAATGGGACTTCCATATGTATTAAAACCTCACAAGTCACCTGTTTTGTCATCTTGAACATTTCACTTCTTATTAAGATGAATTGCATTTGAATAAGTTGGTTGAATCTTATCATAGATCTATTTGATTATATGTCCATAAATGGATTCCAATAAGAACATATCTAATTCTTCCATATGTGTCCATGGACATCCAAGTTTAGCCTCGATCTTCAACAAACAATCATCCAGAATTATCTGACATATTGTTGTAAAAGTGGGTTAATCAATGGTTGAAGTCTACAAGACCAATTAATTGCTTTCCAAGATGGCTATTTACTTGTTCTCTTATCCCACAATTCAGTCCATGGATGGAATACTTTCTTTTCCCATCTTTTTCCTATTATGGAAGGAAGAAACACAAGTTTCCCTCTTTCTGTGGGGTTTTATGAAATATCAAGTCTTTATTATAGCATTTAAAATTGTATTATTATTTTCCCAAGTTACAATGATTGGGAAAACCCTCGAGTACTTACCCTCGCTTCAAGGATGGTACCTGAGGTAAACCCTATATTTTTTAGGTAACAAGGATAGGTAAACAAGAAGGATCAACACATGTGGGATATATTTTGGTGTAACATACATTGATAATAATCAAATAAGTATATAGGACCAAATAATTCAAAACCACATGAGTGAACTTTATGCAAATCTTAAAGATACCATGTTATGTATTATATTTCTGCTGCATTTTAAGAGTTTAGAATTGACATCTTAACATAACCATAAACAATACAATATTTTCTAACATCTTTCAAGTTTTCAAGCGATAAGAATTGGTACATTTTGGATGAATACCCTTATAGAATGGTTTCAAACAGTCTATGCCTACTACATATTTTATTTTGGGGAAAATCACTTCTACTTTCATGGGCGTGGAACTATACATGAGTTGTGAAAATTAGAGAAACATGAACATAATATGGCATGAACTACATAACATGAACATAATTTGGAATGAAATTGGAAACAACGTACCTCCCCTCATCACAACTCATTTATTGTTAAGTTTGTCTATAAGTACCTATAGTTCCAAATCATTCAACCTCCATAAATATATACAAAATCAATACAAGTCATATTTGTACCATTATTTAATAGTCTAAGATGCATTTTTATGAGAATTACAACATACCTTTACAATGCTTCCCATCACCTTCTAAGCCTTCTTTTTGGACTAGCAGCTCATCATCCTGGATTCAAACATGGATTTGATCGATGAGAACAAACTAACACTCATTAATAAGCTCCTCTTAGTTTCGATAATAATTTATTGGAGCCGTATAATATTGGAGAAAACCTCCCTCGTTCCGGAGCAACAACAAAGTCAACATTGACTCTGTTGTTTATTTGTTTGATCGAGGGAGGCTTGTTCCAAGATTAAACAACTCCAATAAATTATTCTGTATTAAATAGGGCCAACCACGTTAAGGAATAATCTCTTATGGCCCCTCCCCCCACATTAATCTCAATTCCCCATACCCAATGCATGTATTAGAAAACAAATATTAAATTTACATGCAAAATTGTGGATATAATTTATTATAAAAAATAAGTATAGATAGTGTTTATTAAGTCACTTATTTCTAGGTTTTTTTATTTTTACATAATCAGCAAGCAACTCATCTTCTACAACTTGTCATTCAGTTCTTGTCGCATCCACAACTTGCCATACTATATTCCTAGCAGAGTACCCACGATGTGGTTATTGCTGCAAGAGGTCAGGATTTGCTGCAATAATGTAAAAATGTTAAATTGATATATTCTGATATTATAATGACAATTTTTTCATTAAAAAAAAATATTAAGAGGTGTTTTTTACCTGATGTGGTCACATCATGTACTTTGTGTCCCTACATAGGCTTGTCTTGTATAGTATGAGCCTCTACATTCTATGCAGTTGAAAAATGAAAACGTAAAATTAATATTCACCATTTACAATGCAAAATTTTAAATAGGTTGTTCTCCATCCTTGGCATTAGGTGGATCATTGATTTCTTGCTCAAAATTGATTCAATATTTTATTGCAAATAATTATAAATAATAGACTACATAAGTAATCGTTCTTAAATAAACTTGAATGATTTTATATACATGCGCGCAAGATGGATCACCGAAATACTGTGTTTACTCAGACACGATTTTTTAGCGTCCAACAACAGCTCCAAATTTGTGATAGAATCCAAGCTTCAGGTATTCCTTTGTGGGCACTTAATTGAATCCACTAGTATGCATATTTGCATAAATGTAATGAAATTAATTTTTAACTTTCAATAAAACAAAAGAAAAAAGTTGCAATTTATTTTTGGATGTAATATTGGTTTTATGATACTTACAATTCATTCGCTAAATTGGAATAACCATCAGGGCCAAGCTTGTGCTATCCAATTTTTTATTCTCTAGCCTTTGTGGCCTTTGATGTGTCTGACAACCTATGAAAATGTTGAAATATGTTAGATGTTTCAAATTTGATCTAAAAATTAGTAATAATAAGGTTTATAATTACACTGTTGAAAGTATTGCATACCTTCCTGTGCTTGGCAGTAGCTTTCCTTCTTTTCATAAATCCCTCTCATTTCCATATTCTACTAGGTATTTCCACTCTCTTGTTGGAATCATTGGAGGGCACTCACACCTATGGTTCCTCTTTAAATGAACCCTAAATTGGTCCCTCACAATTTGCATATGTTGGACAACCTTCTTAGAACCTCCGCTCTATTGAATGTCTCACTGTCAAACATGCCAACCAAGCGATTAGTGAGCTCATATTTTAAATTTTTTGTGTCGTTGATTATTCAGTTGACAACAGTGACACCACAGATGATTTTAAGGGCGAATTTTATCCCAAGGGATAATTTTAAGGGCGAATTTCAGCCCGTGGGCGAATTTTAAGGAGTGACCAAAAAAGGGTAGGCAAATTTTTAATATTAAAATGTTTTTTTTATTAAATAAAGTAGCCCATTTTTTTTATTTTAAATATAATTGCCCCAAATTAAATAGTTTGCACTGTGAAACGAGGAAAATTGATCAAATCGAATTTAGCCCACTCAATTATGGGGAAAATCTTGACATTCGCCCAAATTTCTTCGGAAATGGAGGTGAATAAAACTCAAATCGCTAGAATTTTTTGTTTTGGAGGAGAAACAGAGATGGTTTGCCCCTATTTATGGATGATAGGTTAAAAATTCGGTATCCCCCCCCCCGATTTATGGATCTGTGGGTAAACTAGTCTTAGTTCGGCCTCGATTTGGGTAAAATGGACTTAGTTCGTCCTTGATTTAGGTTTGTGGAGCAATTATTTTTCTATATTACCTTCCCATCTTTGGCCAAATTGTCCTGCATCTATTGATTTGGTCCATATTTGAGAAAAACGTGGAGATTTAGTCAATTGGGGATGTTGGGGATGCTTTTGTACTCGATTTGGTCCATATTTGAGAAAAACTTGGATAGATTTAGTCAATTGGGAACGTTTTTGTACCTATATAATGCAGCAAGACTCAGGGCTTAGAACCAAGCTTGATTTCATGAAAATTGTGTCTTTACAGTGGATGGGTGGCATGGAAAGCAATTTCACACTATTTGACTCCTGAGTGGAAAATATCTACATTTGTTCAAGGTTCTGCAAAATTTTTACAGGTTAGTTATTTTTTTAAATTATTACTTGATATGTACTGGGGCACCCTTAGGTGCACCCCTGCACTACCTAGGCTTGCTGATCTCTATTCTATTTTTTTCCAAAGATAAGGTACCAAATCACCGATATATAGTGTTCTTTTTTCAGTGCAGATAAATTATCTAAGATACCCATCAAGGGTTTTCTCTGTTTTTTCTTTATATATATTATTTAGTTTTGGCTTTATTAGGATTCTTTTAAGAAAGGAAAGGGATTTCTTTGGTACGTATATGAAAGTGTCTCCTTATACGATGTATAGATCCATCCAATCCATATAAGTAAATGAATCGGTTCAACTCACTAAATTATCTAGAGTGGAAGTGTTTTACCAATGAAACTAATGTGCACTAGGGTTTTTAGTTAATTGTTGTGGCATGGCCCATCCTGGATCTTGTATATGAATTTATGTACATATATATATTGTTCTTTCTATATAGGAATATTTGTCTTTCACTCGGGGAGTGATGACCTATTTGATTTAATTCTATAGCAGGCTTGCACTTTGATCTACTATCTCTCAATTTATAAATTTTTGTTCTCTCTCAAGATTTTTATATATATATTTGTTTTCTATTTGGATATCTTTGGCTTCTACCGAGGGAGTGGTGTTTTATTTGATTGAATTTTATAGCAGGCTTGCAATTTGATCTAGTATCTATGTTATTGTATTTCCTATTTCAATTACACTATCGGCTGTGGATGTCTTGCCTATGCATGGAGGCTTTATTGTCATACAATAATTTCTTATGGTTGTCAAGTATGTGTGTTTACAGTAAATACATCTTAGTAAGGAGATGATAGATTGACATGTGAACTTTATGGATGAAGTTGCAGAGATCCTGTCACTAATCTTTCACTTGCGATATTTTTGTCAAAAATTTAATCTTCTGAATGCCGACATTAGCAGATCATCGGTTTACAAATCGATTGACTCATAGTTATGCCTCTTAGGGGAAAAGAAAATGAATTCTAGTTTGGAAATCCCATAATAGTGTAAGTGCACTTGGTTCTACCCATCACAAGGAATTGATTATGTGTCCAAATATCACATGTCAGGTGTAGTTTCTATTATTGATGGTGAAGGACATTGTGTTAGACAGGTAGATGGGTAGGCTCATTTGTCCCTTTAATGCAAAAATTGGATGAATGAAAACCTTTTTGTGTCATGTTGAGCTCATTCAAAACTGGCAAATCAACTAGATGACAGTTGATAGCTCTTGAAACCGCATCTCCTCACCCTCCCTTGTATGTTGCACCATTGGTCTCGGTGCATATCTTATACGAGTTCTGCAATTTGTTATTTCATATTGTTGATTGTTGTCACAATCTAGGAAACTAAGCAGATGGCTGATTGAGTTTTTCTTACTGTATATGTTTGTGTATTGATTTCCATCCAAAATATTGATACAATACAGTTATACATATAGATTAAATAGAAAAACCTCATCTTAGGAAGGGGAAGGTGGAATAACAATGTAAACTTCATGGCTGAATTTACCGATATTTTGTTATTAATCTATCATTTGTGATATTTCTCTCAATTTGTTTTCCTCTGAATGTCGACATTAGCCTGTCACTGGTTTAGAAGATTTTGATTGATAGCTATGTTGTTATGAAACAAATATTTTAGATATATCATCAAATACCATAGTGCACACCATATAACCCTATAAACAAAGTACATTGATATTTTTTCCCATGAACATATATTTTGTACCTTTCTTGATCTATGATGTGCAAAATTTCTATAACTTTTTCCTGCTCTTTTAGGTATATCACTTTTTCCTTCTCTTTTAGTTCACAGGTTCTTTCTCACCTCTTTGTGTGGATTCCTATATTTCCTTTTCATCATTATTTTCCAATGTGAACAATTTTTTTCTTGACATTTATTCCCTGATGAGCATTGTCTATTACAACCAAATCTTAGTCCTTTTTTTTTCTCTTATCCATTTCTTGCTGTGATAATTTTGTAGGTTGAGCCATGGTTTCCCTCTTAGGCACAAAATGAACTCTACTTCTTGCATATTTCCAATGATAGACTTGTGCATAGCTCTATTCTTGATTTGAACATGTCAAGAAAATTGCATAGATTCCATAACACTAGATTAACGACAACGTTTTTATGTTATTATGGGTTCATTCAAAAGTGATAAATCAACAAGCTCATAGTTGATAGGATATAGTTATTGAACCTGCATCTCCTCTCTTTCCCTGGTTTGTTGCACCGTTGTTCTCGGCAGAGATCTTGTGAAGATACAGGTTCTGCAATCTGTTATTTCATAATGTTGGGTTTTTTCACAATCTAAGAAACTAAACAAGAGATTGATCGAGTTTTTATTATCCTATCTCTTTGTGTATTGATTTCCATTCAAAAGGTTGACACATCATAGCTTTCAATGTTCAATTTGGATAGCAGAACCTGCCCTTGTATGCATGCAAATTAAGCATGCCTAAAATGCAAAAGCAGTTGGGTAGGTTGGAATCTAGGAACGTGTAACAAGTAAGGTTGTTAGCAGATATCATGGAACGTCTTAAAGCCATTTTTTTATCATTTGAAGACTCTGAATTTTAGTCCAAATTCAAATACAACTTAAACAGTTGCATTTCATAGAAGGGAAGTTCCAAACTTTCAAATATTCTTTTTAAATATATGCTAAGTTTTGGTAGCATATTTCAGTAGATATAGATAAAATTAAATCAAAATTCTTTTTTTTTTTTTTTTAATCTGTTTTGGTTTTTGGAATTTGACATCATTCGAATTTTTTTTTAAGCCATGTTTTTGGAGGAAATCATTACTCCAATATCACAAAATGATGACTTCCATTCCGAAAATCTATCTTGTTAAACGACGACCTTGCTGCTTGAATTAGGTTTGTGCTCATTAATGATTACATAATTCATTTGATTTATGCTCATTAGTAATTGTATAATTCCTTTGATTTATTACTTTTGGAAATGTTAAGATGCTTATGGGAAAAATCTAGCTCAACTAGTTTTTCAAGGTTAGAGAGTGGATGGATATTATTTAATGTTTCTTGTGTTTTTATTAAGCCCATGGATTTTGGAACGCGAAAACAGTTGGAAACTTTCTTATCTGTGGTGTTAATTGTCTCAGCAGTTGGGAGCCTCGCTGATTATCATTGGTGTCTCACAAATAACCACTTATACTATGAAATGAGAACTCGACACAGTTCTTGTTTTTCTCTCTCCTAATTTTAGTAGCTAATTTTACCTCCATTTAAAAAAGGGTTGATACCAGTATCTCACATTTTCATTTTAAGGATTTTTTTGGCTTTTGAATCATCTTCGTCATTAAAAAATTATTACTTTCTATTTTCAAGTGTGTTTTTTAGACATTTAACAAAATACCATACATTTAGAAGCAAGTTATATTGAAAAACATATATATTTTGCAAATTTTTCTTTAAAATAAGACATTTTTATAGGCAAAATAAGACCTTTTTATTAACAAAATTCTAAGAAATTCTATAAAATAAAGACATTTACAACCATTTTCAATATATTTTCATAGAATTTTTGTATAAAAACGATAATATTTCACACTATATTCCAAAATGTTACAATTCACATAAATTCACGAAAAACTATACCATATATTTGTAAATAACATATGAAAAACAATATATATAGAAATTTTATTTCTAAAACAAAGTCTGAAAGTAAAAACAGTACTAATATATCTTATCAAAAATTTGTCAAATTTAACATTTTATTCAAGACATTAAACTAATCAACAATATCATGTAGGCTAAATTCTTCATCGAAATTGGAATTTTTTGGAGCTTGGCTTTCCTCAGGGACATCGATGTCCTCTTCCATTGACTCGTGTATGTCTGCAAGATGCCCGAAGTGCTCCTTTCCAAAAATCCCTCATAATGGGGGTTTAGGCTCTTTTGACATCTTCGCCACAAGTGTTTCACTAAACTCTTATTTCTTCAAACCAAATTCTTGTAATTCATGTGGAAGAACTTGAATAGCAATAATTCTTTTTTTATGTAATTGCATTGTAGTGGATCATTATTAATGGATATGGAATTTATTTCTTTGATTTTTATGCTTTTTGGGAATACATTTGTATTTCATATATTACCACCATGTTCCATATTACTCTCAGAGCCAAATATTTTACCTTTCCTATGTCAAAGTCTAGTTAGTAATGCAACTTCCCTTAGGCAATTTCGATGAAAGTTACCTTACAAATGTTGCAGATCATAATCCATTTTGCAGAACTTAACAAACATGATCAAGGACATTCATTCATGTCTGATACTCATTCCCATACTCTTTTCTGGAATTTGGGAGTGTCATACCTGATTTGGAAAGCTAGTTTGACCATCACCCTTGGGGGATTTGAACACAATTTCCTAGTAAAATTGCATTGTTTCACGTTAACCCAAAACACTTTTTCAGTGGTATAAAGTCTGATACAAGGTGCCCATATACCATATTGTGATGTTATAAGACTCACCATACCGTTACATTTCAAATTCGGGATCATTTGGTGAAAATTGAAACCCTTTAGAGTCATAACTAATTAAGCTCGATTTTTTCCCAAATTGTAATTGTCTCCAAAATTTAAAAAAAAAAAAACATTTCATCAATCCTAGTCTCTAGGTTGAAAACACTTTCAATTTGAAATGTTTATAATATATATCCAATAACAAAAATATTAAATTACACGATTTAAAAAAATTATTATATAACAAAATCTTAAAATTAGATAATAACAACCATAAATGTCACAAAAACACGACATAAAAAATATTAACAACCATAAACATCACAAAATAAGATATAAACTTCACAATTAATTTTAAGATAAT